>JACEEZ010002677.1:402702-405202 GCA_016584305.1 Chionoecetes opilio
GTTTTTTTTTGGGTTTTTTCTCTAAAAGTAAAGTTTTTTCACAATTTTAATTTTTTTTTCTCACTAAGTTTTTTTTTTTCTAAATAATATTACGTTTTTTCTATAAGTTTATGGTTTTTTCACTAGGTTTAAGTTTTTTTCACTAAGTTTTTTCCTTCTCAGTTAGTTTTTTTTCACTAAGTTTAAGTTTTTTTCGCTAATTTTTTTTTATTTCACTGTTATTTTTTTTCTCACTTGAGTTTAAGTTTTTTTTTACTAAGTTTAAGTTCACTCATTTTCTATTCACTTTCTCTAACTTTTTTTTTTATTTTCTCAGTATTTTCACTTTTCTATTTCACTTTCTCTAACTTTCTTTAACCCCTCGAGCCCAGAACGTAATTTCCATTGTTATTTGGGTACCATTAGACGATTTTTTAGTGAGTAAGCAATATTTTATAGATATGGCCTGTTTAGTATCCTTGTCCACTAACTAATTAGGTATATTAAGTTAGTTTTCGTAATTTTATAACTCGACATCAGACAACTTTTTATAGCAAAAGAAAAATCTGGGCGTGAAGGGGTTAAACTTTTACTATTTTCACTCATTTTCTATTCACTTTCTCTAACTTTCTTTAAATATTCTCCCTATTTTCAGGTCTTTTCTGGACAGGTGGGGCTCCGGGCTGTCTGGGGAAAGACGGAGGTTGTGTTACCTAGAGGAAGGAGGGCATGGAGGGGATGGGGCTATATAAGAACCCTGTATATCCCTCTTCCCCCTTTCCTTCAACACCCCCCCTACATATCCACACCCTCAACCCCCCGTAAGTCATTACCTCTCTCTCTCTCTCTCTCTCTCTCTCTCTCTCTCTCTCGCTCTCGCTCTCGCTCTCGCTCTCGCTCTCGCTCTCGCTCTCGCTCTCGCTCTCGCTCTCGCTCTCGCTCTCTCTCTCTCTCTCTCTCTGTGTGTGTGTTACCGTCACATATTTTTCTTTCCTGCCTGTATCCACACCCATGCACATATTTCGTGTTGTCTAAGTTGCATAATGCGTTAGTAACGCACCCTAACCAACAGTAATGGTAATATATTAAGGGAAATATATTGATATATGCAATGATACGTGCTAGATTTTATTTGCTGTTTGTATAGGTTTGTGTCATCTCGCCCAAGTGTAGTGGGTATATCACTGTTACGCCTTTTGCGTAACAATCATAAACGTAATTTTCATGTCACGTGGACGTTGGTGGCATCCATGCCTTCACGGCTGAATGCGGTCTTGGCTGCAGGCGGGAGATACACAAAGTATTAATTGCTAAAAAAAATAAGTGAAGCATGTTTTATGTCTCTTTAGTTTCCCTTTATGACACAAAATGTATTATTGACAATATTTTTACCAATTAAGTGCTATGATCATGCACATTTTGCCCACGTTGCATTTCACAGGTGATGTGAATTTATCTCTCATATGTGATGTTTCGTGAAATTATATGACAATTGTTAAATTGTGTGGCGGCAATTACCACGTAACGCTGCCGTTTTCATGGCCGCATTAACGTCCCACTCAGATAAGCAAATACAAGTAGACATCGGAACCACTACTGTCATTCGTTACCTGCTATATTATAGTCTCCCATGTGGAATTCACAACGTAACACTGTGTATCAATATATCCGTTTATATAAACAAAATATTACTCATTGTTGACACTGTATTACGCTATATGGTGATATATGGCATATTCCTGCCATCAGGACTACCAACATATAGCTGGTATCACACACACTATGTTTTCGTTTCCTTCGTTCCGTAGTGTCAGAATGTGTCACGCATATAGTGCACCGATACTTGTTTTACCCATAGTACATTACATGGAGGCAAGGGGCCTAGAGGCGGCAGACAACACTACACAAAGACAAGGCGTAGACTATGGACACGCGACGGAATTTCACGGAAATACAGGCACGTGATGGGAGGGAGGGAGAGTGTGGGTGGGAGAGAGATAAGGGAGAAGGAGAAACTCTAGAAAGGAAGACAAACCAAGTGTAACGTACTGTTGTCTGTCACACCCTGTCGCTGATTGGTTCCCTAAGGTCCATCTCTATCCCTATATCCCATTATTCCCTCCCCTTCTATTGCCCTGCCTCCCGCCCTTCCCCTATCACCCACCACTGCTCTGCTTCCTCCCTTTCGTCTCTGGTTGTCTGTGGGCAGAACGTCGAGGCTTTGGGGTCTCAAGGATAATCAGACCGCTAAAACGCGGCACGATCTGAACTGACACCGAAAATCTGGGTCGTGGAAGCCAGCGTAAATACGAGTGACTTCCAAGGCCGTGAATGAAGATGAGACGCAGTTATGGCCGCGAAACATGAGGAATTAATGCAGGTTGTGTGGTAATGCGTTGTGGTTCCGGCGCTTCGTTGTTTAGGGACGCAGGAGGGTGATGGATGTATTCACAGTGTGTACACAGAGGCAGTGGCTACATGACGTGCATTTGCTCCTGCGCCTCGTCGGGATCGCTGACTG
>JACEEZ010002677.1:422702-426554 GCA_016584305.1 Chionoecetes opilio
CTGGGCGTTGCATACAAACTGGACGCATCACGTGCGTCGCTGGTATCCAGCGGGTTAAATAATTTATAAACCAATTATGTGCAGCACCACGGATTCCGTAAACATTCAATTTTTATAACAAAATAGAATGAGATATGGTATCGAAGGCTTTAGACAGATCACAAAAGACTGATATCTGATATGCTTTACTATCTAATGTATCATATATATTTTGACAGAGGTGATACAAGGCAAGTTCAGTGGAGTATTTGGGGCGAAAATTATATTGATACTGCAATAATAATGAAAATTTAGAAATGTAATCCATTAATCTACTAGCAACTATTTTCTCAAAAATCTTACTAAATCTAGGAAGGATAGAAGATAAGATACTTAGATCCTATCTAGACACTTTGCAAGTACCAACTACAAGGTTATTGACTATACAAAGCGCCACCGCGCCAGGACGAACTTGGTGGACTCGAACCGCTGACCGAATGCGCAGGGACGCTGCACACGCGAGTCCACGACTCTACCAACCGCGCCACCCTGGCGGGTAGGAAGGATAGAAACTAGTCTGTAGTTCATATGTATATATTTTTCACCCTTTTTATGTATAGGTACCACTCTAGCAGCTTGAAGGCATGAAAGGAAGCAGCCTTCCTTGAAAGACCTATTAATGATGTAGACTAGGAAGGGAGAAATTTCTTGATTACATTCCTCGATTATTTTCATGTTTATATCATCGTACCCTGGAGCAGTAATCTTAAGGTAGTTGATGACAGTTTTGATTTATAAAAGGGATGTTGGACTAAACAAAAAAGAAAACAGAACATATTCAGGCAGGTATGAAGTATATGGAACTGCGGATGGTTGGATATTCAAAGCTAACTTTTTTGTAATATTACAAAAGTGCTCATTAAATGCTTCAGCAATTTCTTGATTATTACTTGAAACATTTTCCTGGAAAGAAATTGAATCTGGGAACTTCTGCTTATTATATTTCCCTAATAACGAATTGATTGTTTCCCATGTCTTCTTGACATCACCTACATTATCCCTTAGTTTAGATTTATAATAGTTCTCTCTAGCTGCTTTTATCAGATAAGTAAGTTAATTTCTGTATTGTTTGAAAATTTTCCCATATGTAAATGGCAATTTAGCATAAAGTTTCTGTAATCTATTACGATGTTTGATGGAAGTTTTTATTGCTTGGGTTATACACGGTTTACCAATATGTTTTTCTTTGAAAGTGCATTGTTTTAGAGGGAAGTATATATCGTAAAATTTCTGAAAACTTTTCATGTAGATATCAAAACTTTAATTTAAATCATGAGTAGCATCTATGTCTGAGGTCCACTTATAATTCAACAAATCCTTCTCAAATGATTCTACAGATAGATTGTTGTATATTCTTTTGGTCACAGTAATTGTGGAAGACTGTATGATAGCATTATAAGCAATTGAAAAAATACTGAAGATTGGAAAATTACCACTAATAGAAGTATAATGAATGACATTATGATTTACTTGCTGATTATGTAGATTGCTTGTCCATATACTATCATTAAAGAAGCTGAAGTACTGGTTACTCTAGTGGACTTATTTATTGTTGGGAAAAAATAATATGAATACAGCAGGTTAATAAACCTGTTTTTAGAGAGAGAGAGAGAGAGAGAGAGAGAGAGAGAGAGAGAGAGAGAGGAGAGAGCGAGAGAAAAAAAAAAAAAAGAGAGAGAGAGAGGGAGAGCGAGAAAAAAAAATCGTCAGGAGGGACTCAGAATACAGGGATAAAATATATTGTGGTACTTGATCAAGTGTAATGATAAAGACGAATTATTCTCAAGATAATTCGACATTAAAAAGTCCATTATCTTCCCCTGTGTGTGTGTGTGTGTGTGGTGTGTGTTATTCACCCATGGTCTTGTCCACGCGAACTGGCTCGCGATCGTCAGTTTCACCCTCTCAAAATGCGAGCTTGGAGCTCATTATTACCGATCTTTGGGCAATCCTGGGACCTCATACACCACACACCCCATCCCCTTGCTCAAGGGAGACAGTACTGCCCGAATTTCATAGTGAAAAAATCCCCGGGAATGAGCGGGGTTGGGGATCGAACGCCGGACCACAGAATGATGCCGGACACCCTAACCAACTGAGCCACACGGACGGTGTGTATGGTGTGTGTGTGTGTGTGTGTGTGTGTGTGTGTGTGTGTGTGTGTATGTGTGTGTGTGTGTGCATTAGCTATGGCAGGCAGGACACACGCTAACTATATTCCACTCATCCTTCGTAAATGACACACGACCTGCATATCTCTATTAAAGGCCTTTTTTGAGGCTACAAACATACCGATTTACTCCCTTTACTTCCCTGAAACACACACACACACACACACACACACACACACACACACACACACACACACACACACACACACACACACACACACACACACACACACCGCCACGATGGTCAGGTTGATAGCGTGCTGTCCTTCCATTTAGTGGCTGTCGGTTCGAATCTTCACTGCTCCCGGAGATTGCTCGGGTGCCTACACACGGCACTATTTTCATTAGATAAGAGAGCTTTATGTTGGGTCACGATCCTAAGTCAACGAGAGCTTTTTCCTTCCCTCTCCTCCTCTTCTCTCCTTCTCTTCTTTTTCTCTCCTCTTTCTCCGCCTTCCAAAATCACTGTCTCGCATCTCAGGGACACCACTGGCCTCAACAATTCACTGAGGAACGCACACCACCTCCCAAGCTTCGAACTGAGATCCTGAGAGCCTCGTAACTCGCAGTGCAATGACCGATTTGAGGCAGAGGCGACGCTGCGGCGGCAGCAAGCAAGGCGTTATGTCTTATATCTGCCTTATCGCGCCGCACACTCCCATCGAGGGTTGTGACAGGCGGCTTTAAGAATAACGGCTTAGATGTGACGATATAAATAAGAATCTCTTTACCTATATATGAAGTAGTTTGTTTTTTTTCTCAATTCTCAATCCACTGGTTAAATCAAGATTTGAAATTCACCTGCCGAAAAGAATGCATGTAGAGCTAGCCGTTCACTCATTCATACAGTTTACGGGAATAAATACTCTACGGATTCTGCATTTTCTTTAAGACTTGCCGGCGAAATGAACCTGAGTGTTGAGTGTGTCCCAGCTCGCACCCTTCCCCTTGAGGCATCCCGTGGCACGCAGCGACCTCCTTCCTCATTCTACCGGTCATTAGTGGCGGGAGGCCCCTGGACACACCCACCACCACGCCCACTGTCCCCGCCCCTCCCGCCCATCACTCAGCGAGGGACGCGGCTAACAGCTTATCTCATCACCTCCAATAATGAGTGAGCTTTGGTTACCCTCGTGAGGCCGGGAACACACAATAAGGCGGGGCAGGACAAGGAAGGAGTGCGAGGGATAACAGTGGTGGTGGTGGTGGTGGTGTGAGGAGGCAAAAGAAGGGTAAGTCATCTGCACCTTGAGCGCCTCCTTCAACAAGGGATCTCCGGAGTGGTGATTGATGGTGACGCCCGGACGCCTTGCCGACACCGCGCAGCAGCTGTGTGTGTTGACTCTGTCCCCGCACCACACACGCCGCTGCCCCGCCGCTACACCGCCGCATCCTGACACCCATTGTTACACACCCACGTCACGCTACTCCCCTACATCGCCTCCTGTCACGCCAGCCGCCGCTGCTTCACTCCTCCTCACAACACTCTTTCTTACCCACGGGATATCGGAGGCCCACAGAGTGGTTTATGATGCCCTAGCCACACCCTCCGCCTGCCTCGCTCTCACCTAGCCTCGCAATCCTCTTTACTTATGAATCCATATGAAAACAATATTTTTGATGAACCGATGAACAATTCCCC
>JACEEZ010002678.1:0-12522 GCA_016584305.1 Chionoecetes opilio
CTTTTCTCTTATTGACTAAAATTTCCCCTTTTAAAAAACGAAACTTACATACCTTCAAAGCATTTTTTTTCGGAACCCTCCCGTTTCACGCAGGTGTTTACGTCTCTTTTTGGCACACCACACAGAGCAATGCGAAGGCACGGGGGGCCCCTTCGGGGCGCCCGGGGGTGTCAAAAGCCTGTGGGCCTTGTGACCTTTTTTGTTTCCATTCCCTAAAGAGGCAAACGGAAAGCCCCATCTAACGCCCAAGTCCCTAGGGAAAGGGATTTTCTCCCCTACATAAAAACTCCCCCTTTCCCTTTGCCCCTCTATTTTTCCTTGACCACCCCCCCAAAATTTTTGTATTTCCTCACCCCAAAACCCCCCGTACTCGCAGTGCACCTCGTCACCCCACCACCCTAAACTGCCACCCCCGTCACACCCACCACCCGTGACTGCCACCTCGCCCACACCACCCCCTTTTTGACTCCACCTGGGTCACATCACCACCCGTGACTCCCCCTCGTCAAAAACCCACCCCCCCTTGACTGCCACCTCGTAACCCCCACCCATGACGGCCACCTCGTCACACCTCCCCCCTTGATTTGCCACCTCTTCACACCTCCCCCCTTTACTGCCACCTCGCCCACACCACCCCCCCTTTACTGCCCCCTCGTCACACCCCCCCCCTTGACTGCCACCTCGTAAACCCACCACCCGCGCTCCCCCCCTCGCCCACACCCCCAACCCGTGACTGCCACCTCTTCAAAAAACCCTCCACCCGTGATGCCCCCTTTCTTTCAAAACCACCACCCGTAAACTGCCCCCTTTCGTCACACCCTTTCACCCTTGACTGCCACCTCGTCACACCTCCCCGTGACTAGGGCAAGGAGTGTGAGTCACCACCAGTTTCGTTGCACCCCCCCACTGTTTACCGGGTCCGCGCCTTTTAATGGTTTTGCGGTTTGCGGCAAAAAACCCCCCCAAAACCCCGGAACCCCATTCCCTGTACAACTGCAGTTACTGCCCCAAATCTTTTTCCAACCCCCTGTGTCGGCTCAAACACCGCCTTGCGCGGTGGGGTCAGCGCTTTGCGTAGGGGCCTGCTGATATCTCTGCCCCTGTGGTCTACCAGGGAAACCGTAGCAGGGCCTTCCACAGGGGGTTTTCTAACATTCCTGAATCACCTCCCGTTAAAGATTACCTGACACGCAACCTGCTCCAATTAGAGCCTAGGGAGCTCGTGAGATAATCTGGGAAACTAAGAGTGGAACCGCCGGAGAAAAACATCCATCAAATTCTTCGAGACCCCTCTCATACCCCGGCAGATAAAGGGCCTGTTGTTACCGCCTGGGCTTCCTTGATAAAATCCCGTTCCACAAGATCAAGGGATAGAAGAAAACGACGTAAAAGGGCGGGTCGCCCACCCCCGCTATAACCCCCCACAGAATCAAAGAGGATTTGGGAAAAAAAAGTAGCAACTAATAACGTAAAAAGCAAATTTGGGGGACTTCAGCAACCTCCAAAAACTAAAAGGGTACCCAAAACTCGTCCGTCTGGCCCCCAAACAACCGCCCCCACCTCTAGCTTTCTACTACGTCTGCTGCTAACCCAGGCTTTCTCCTAAATTTCCCTTCCCCCGACTACTAGTATCCCGGGCCACTGGCATCTTTTGTCTACCAGACCCCCGGGTATACCACCCAAGCTACTTCCCACCTCCAGCCTCCATCTCCCGTTGCTGGTGTGTCCAGTCCCTGCTGTTCCGCACCCAAGAACTCCTTAGAAACACGTGGCACACGACAACAATCAAAGACATAGAGGCCCAAATACAAAAATATCCTTCAGGTAACTCTGCCCCATCTCGCCCCACATACCATAACCCAGGATAAGCTTCTGCAACACGGCAGGCGAGGGCACTCTGAAAACACTGCCTAAGGAAAATTAAGTGCAGCTATTGTCCTACTTACAGGACATTCTGTTCAGTGTCATACCGCATCACGCAGGCGAGACAAGATAGGTTCTTGACAAGATCTCACCGATCAGGCACAGAATAACCACCTCCTTCTTTCAACGCTCAGGCCGCTTTCTCACTCATGCTTCTCCTACTCCTGTCTCTCCGTCATCCCAGCCCTAGTCACCAACACTGGCTTCAGCTTCACATCAAGACAACAGACCCACACACTACAACCATAAAACCCGCTTCATCCGGACCCTGCCCATCAACGCTCACCAGCCGCCCGACCCATATCCCAACCGCCTGGAACTATGTCGCCAGTAGTCCGCCGCGGATCACAGCACCATCATTTCTGCCTGCGATGTCATCCCAACCAACATCGGGGACCTGATTACACTCACGTGATCCCTCCACAACACGGACATCGTTTCTGCAGTAAGAGACCGTTGCTCAAAAAGTCAATCCCAGACAACTGTGGACAGATAAATTATATACGCGGTGGCATCGACGCGACAGGACACGCGGGACCTTTGGTGTAGCGCTGTCTCCTTTCACAGAGTCTGTCGTCCAGCCACTTGAGTCACTCTACCTAAACCATCTTGAGATGATGTTTTTCAAAATAAATGGACTCACCATCACAGCGCTATCCTGCTTGTGGTTGTGCTACGCCCACAGGGCAGGGAGGGAGCCTATTGAGTATTCTCACACTCACCGGATGACTGTTGCAACACACACCTGTAGCACGTTGTCATCATAGCGACATGACCAACAGCTAGTTGCAAATCCTTTGATGACACTTCCTCACGTGTATGGTCTAACAGACCAAGTTTGACTTCCCCACACACATTTCCGGCTCATCACTGATCCTGTCATCAGTGATCTCCCAGACAGGGTCGTCGCTGTTTCAACCCTCGTGCTTGTAGGATCATCGATCACATGTGATTCCTAAGAGTAACAATACAGGTTTTGGCAGCTCAGAGGAATGCCCCCATCACACGTACCAACTGGGGCCTGTGGGGGCTGAGCAGACTGGGACGTTCTTATGTGACTAGCTGCAACGACACCTGGAGACCATTCTCGTCAATGATGTAGAACACAGGTACAACCACATTCACAACGTACTCTGCTTGAACTCCAAGAAGAAATATGTTGCCAAGCCGACTTACACTGCCAGCCCCTTTGTAAGCCCTGGTTTGGTTACGCAATGTAGATGGCTGCTGATGAAAAAGCGTGCCTGCGGCTCTACTCACGTACATCCAACCGACCGCTAACAGGACCGCTACAGACACGGCTTTTGCAGTCAATGAAAGAAATCCCCCAATGGGCTCACGACAGCTGCAAACCACCCTCCAATCAAGCTCAGTGGACGTTTTCATGGTAACAAGTCCTGGTGGACCCACTTAAAACAGCAACAAGGTCTGACAACTGACGACACCATACCTCCGCTAGCAAGTCTGACGGCAGCAGTGCCACCAAGAACAAGGACAAGGCTGAGGTACTCGCGAACATTTTTTTCGCAACAAAATGACAGTACCTGATCCCCAGCGATCCATCCAGCTGTGTCCCCATCCTCACCAATTGCCAGTCTTTCTAACCTCACTATAATAGTGGTGAATTTTCGCCGACACTTAGTCAGGTCGACACAGAGGCCTTGGGCCCAGACAACATTAGCCTTCATATCCCTCAAGCGCTGCGCCTCTCAGCTAGCACGCCCCTTGCTCTATCCTTTCAGCCTGCCTCACTAATGGAAGGTGGCCCCCTGTGGAAAAGGCTGCCATAGTGGTGTCAATACATAAGAAAGGAAAAAGAACTGACCCCAAGAACTATAGGCCCATCTCCCCTTTAAATCAGTTCTTGGCAAGACGCTGGAAAGCGATAATTGCCGAACAAGAATATCTCCCTTTTCTTCACTCACACCACCTCTTAACATCAGCAATTTGGCTTCCGAGCAAACAGGTCAGACGCCGACTATTGGCTCCATCTGTCCACCACATGGCATAAGCGTCTTGACCAAAGCAAGGACACATACGTCATTGCCCCTTGACATTGCAGAGCATTTGACGGGGTGGCATCACGGCCCCATCACCAACTGAACATTTTGGTGTCCGCGGTCATCTGCTGCTCCTACTACAAGACTACCTGCGGGACAGATTTCTTAAGTGGTGGTGACAAGGTCAAACCTCAGAGGAACACCGATTTTGGCCAAGCGTCCCCACATGGCAGTGTGCTCGGCCCTCTCCTTCTGGAAATGGTATTCTTCAATGCTTGCTCCAGCTCATCCCCGAGACACATGCATATGCCGATGGACTGCACCCTTACATTCCCTGCGACATTGTGTCACCGCACGACGGTCGCTCACATTAATCAGTCCTCCAAACCGTCATCTCATGGGTCCGTCGATGGCAAGTGGATCTCGCTCCATAGAAAACCCAGGCCGATGCTCATCTCCCGACGACAACGTCCCCTCCTGATTACTCCATCCTACCATCTACTGGTGGAGCCGGTCCCCTGCGACGGATCCATCTCCATCATTTGGGTGGAATGAATAGCGTCCTGACCTCACCGACCACATCCGAACCATTGCTCAGGAAGCCGCCTGGAAACTTAGCTTGTGTCCGGCGTTTCTCACACCTTCTTGATCCAAGGATCACCACCTTATATGCAGCCAAGTCCGCTCCTTATGGGTACGCCCCTCTCACGTGTCTTCCTGCCCCCTTCGCCTTAAGCCTTCTTGACAAGGTACCGGCCCGAGCCCAACGGTTATACGTCTGAAGGCTCTGCAGGACCAGCTTTCTCCCTCCTCTGCAACAGCTTGCAGCAGCGTCGCGACGTCGCAGGTCTGTGCTCGTTTACAGACACACAAGCAGCATGTCCCGCCCGTTGGCTGCTCTCCGACAGCCCTGGGGCCAAGACCACACGGCCCACACCACACGAAACTGCTGCACCAAGGACCATTTGCACTGATCGTCCCTTTTGCCAGGACGGAGACCTCTCAGCGTTCCTTTTCCTTCCGCGCTACCAAGAATGTGAACCGAATGGTAACACAGACACAGCTTCACTCTACCTCGTCACTCCAGACCTTCAATGCGTTGTCTGTGAACGCTTGGATAAAGCAGCCATAGTATAAGTACCTACCTCTAAAACTGTAAACCCTGCTTAATCACTATGTCTATATATTATATTAGTAGTACTGAAAAAAATAAAATGTAAAATTAGACTAGTAAACACATGTACATGTAGAACTTCTTTGAGTAGTGAATGTGGATTAGAGAAATAGATAATTTTAGAATAGTAAACCCATGTATGTATGTTAAGCTCGGAATTACTTTACACATTCTTAAAGTCAAAGATCGTTCTCAGTATTCCACTGAAGCTCCTGACGTAAAACCTATAGAATAAAGGTAAAAAAAAAAAAAAAAAAAAAAGAGAGAGAACAAGAAAATACTAACATGGATGGTTATATGCCCGTCACGCAGAGGTGAGCAGCATCAAACCCTGTGTGCCGCTACCGCCGTTACCGACCAACAGGTGTTCCACGACGCTGCCGCCACCTGCCCCGCCCTCACTTACAACCCACCGCCTGCATAACACCTTCGGGTAAGTTCTCCCTTCGTAGTGCTGTTACTTGGAGGCGCCTCACTAAAAGGACGCATGATTGAAGTGATAGTGATGATGAAATGGAGAATTGTGGTAAACAGGGAAAGGGTAAAAAAAAATTATATTTTGTTGTCTGAGACGTTTAAAGGGAAAAGATGAATGAAAAGTCTTAAAAATGTTTCTGGGTACGTAACTGTTTGTGTTGAGCCTTTGACTTGCGGGTTTTTTAAATTTTTGGGTGTTGTTGCTTCTCTCTCTCCTCTTTTCTCTCTCTCTCCTTCTCCTCTCTTCCTCCTTCTCTTTTCTCTTTCTTCTCTCTCTCCTCTCTCACTTCTCTCTTTTCTCTCCTCTCCTCCCCTCTCTCTCTTTTCTCTCTCTCCCCTCTCTCTCTTTTCTCTCTCCCCCCTCTCTCTTCCTCCTCTTTTCTTTTTTTTTCTCTCTATTTTAATCCAGGGGCCGGACCAGATATCGGTACCAACCCAAGGGGGCAAAACTATACTTGTGCCTTTTGTTTGTTGCATCAATAGAAGTTAAAATAATGTATGATAGCCTTTCCTTTTTTGGGTAGCTTTACGGTATATTTTTGTGAAAAACCCACTTTCCTAGGGTAATTTTTTCATATTTTCCGTTTTTATTTATGATACGATGCATCGTAGGCATAAAGGGTATAGAGATTAAGGATTTAGTAAATTAAATTCTGAAACAGGTTTGTCTCCATGCATTTTTGCTATATAATGTCATAGTTTTTGCGAAAATGAAGCCGGAAGTTTAAAGGGCATGTATTCATCAAAATTAAAAAAAATTGCGTTTCCTAGCCATATTAAACGTTCAATAACTCTAAAAAAAAGGAATTTCCCCGATAAAATACCATAGAATGAGATTGTAGGGTGATGATTCATCTTTTAAATGGTACTCTTATTATTCTTCAAATGTTTATTATTGACCCTCTAATAGGCTAAAAACTAAAAACTGATATGCACAGAAATCCATATCTTTTATATCATTTACGTCTTAAGCCTTATATATTACCAGAGTATTTACTTTGAAAAAAACTGGAAAAAAAAGTTTTTTTAATCCATTTTCCTTGTCTGTTGCAGATGGACGAGCTGAATGATGGCGGACACTGACACCCTTGTACTGAATCCGACTCCAAAGCGCCCCCCCGGCTAGAGTGCATCTTCATTGTTCCGATGACAATGAAAACCTAATTTCTCCACAATCAGTCGACTCCTGGAAAACTCTCCTCCAGGCAGCTCAAATACGGCGTCATGAGCTCATATTGGAGTTGGCTGAAGACACTCCCGAAGGAGAGATCCCTGCTCTAATTACCACAGAAAATGTCGCAGCATCTTCACGATGAAGAAAGCACTAGATGGCATCCTTGCTCAAAAAGAGAAGACTACCAATGGCTGTCCTGAGGATAGCAACCCTGCAAGGCTGGTCGTGCAATCCCTAGCACCTCAAGAACATATGAAGCAGAGTGCATATTTGCTAAAAACAAACAAGTACGCCAAACGACAGAAGACTCGAGAAGTGTTGGTGAAATGCAGAGAACTGAGAGCGGATGCTAAGATCAGGAATGCCGCTACAAAGAAACTGGACAGCAGAATACTTTGCATTGTAAGCAGAGATAGTGTGGCCGCTGAAGCACCTACCACAGGTCCTGCTATAGATTCTACACACGGGGCCGAAACTTCACAGCAGAAGGGTGCTGTCAGTGCCATGACAAAGAAGATGAAGATGTATATGAGGCGGCTGTTAGTCAGTCATACAGTGAGCTCTTTCATTACATCAGAATGGAGCTTTTCGGTACCCCAAGGTCCTGATGATGACTGATGTTACCTCTAGACTTGTGGCATCCATGAAGAGCTTTGGTGTGGACCAAGTGAAGGACCCCACCAAAAAGCACCTACGGCAAAGGATTGAGAAGGAGTTTGGTGGATTTCTTCACATCATCCAAGCTCATAATGGCAAATCTCTCATCTATCCAGACTGCTTAATAGGCCAGGCAATAAAGTGCCGAGGTTGGACATAAATGTTAACAAAGCAATTTCACCTGAAATGCGGTTCTTTGGAGGTATTTCTAACCACACAAAAAAGTCCACTCGAATCCACCCATGGCAAATACTCGTTTTCACTGAAAATCTTAGATGCCCGCCGCCGCGGAAGGTAAAATATTGAAATAGGCAAACTTTGCTGAAAATCAACATAGAAACACAAATAAAGTGTCTAATCCTACTAGTTTTGAGGTGCTCTTTCATTTAAAGTTACTTTGGAAGAGATTGGAGGATGTGTTCATATTGAAATCCTCGAAAAATCTAAATTTTGGCCTAAAATTACCCTAAAATGAGCAAAATGATTTGTCTAAACAACCGGCTATAATCTTTTACATATGTATTATTGTATTGTGTATATTGTGTATGTATATATGTTATATAATATGTATATGTGTATATTCCAAAGTGACTTTCAAACACATTAATTTATTTATAGTCCCGTTTCATCATCATCGTTTTCCACCTCATTTTCTTCAATATCCACAGGTGATTCTGAATATGAAGAGCAGAAACCAAAGCTGAAGAGTAAGTCTATCAAGTCACGATGTCCATATTTCTGGTCCAAAGTTACACACGAACCAACCTGCAGAAGACAGAGAAATGCTCTTGGACAAGTGGAGCTCATTATGGCTTGGCCAATAGATGCACATCGAAGGTCTGCTCTTTTGCTCTTGATGATTGTCTGTAACAGTAGAGACAGGGCAGGGGTCAAAGTGGAGAGATTGTGTTCGAGCGATTTTATATCAGAGGCGTCTGGATATACATCGTTGTGTGTTTATCGGCATTCTTTATTTCATTCCTGATATAGGTGCCGACAACTTTGATCAACGAATCCATGTCATCGGGTTGTCCCTTCATTTTTTGAGTGCGCATCCAGAATCAACTGCTTCACATTAGATGTGAGTGTGACAATCAGTGGTAGCTTTTTCGTTGAAGTTATTGATACTCTGTTCCCATAATGTGCATAGAGTTGCCTTTGCAAAGACTTTTTGGAAAATAAACCTCTCCACTGGTTGCATGGCTTTCCAGATTTCATAGAGTTCATCTAGAGTGACAGTTTCATCATCATTGTTTTCCAGATATTCAATAATGTGCATGAAAGACGATCTCTTCATTTCATCGATGGTACCAGAAGGACGTCCCTCGTTTCCGAAGTGGTGCTCCATCCTTGTTTGTAGGTAACATGTCAAGTGGTAAGATTTCGTGGAGACATGTAATATTGGAAACATCTGCGGTGGTAAATGGCCTCCTCTGCTGGTAAATCATTAATACATGCAAGTCGATGTGCAACTGCATCAGCCCAAGAGTCTGGATGAGTTTCGCGACGTTCATTAAATCTTTGCAAGATTGTCTCTGACACAGTGAGGAGCATAACATGGCTGAATCATATTCAACATTGGTGGGATACTTTCTGGCCTTCTCCTGATCAACATGCATCCCACAGGATAGCAGTCAGTGTGAAATGAGAATTTTTAGTATCACATCGCAGTCTGTGTGAGGTAGGACCAGTTTCATCGACATGTTGGCGTTTACCGATCTGCTCATATCGTCTGCTGTTTGTGTGACTTTTGCGACATGATGTGTGGACATATTGCTTTCCATTTTCATCAATTTATATATTGGGATGGGGTTCGTTGGATATAGTTCATTGTGTCTATGGGTGAATTTATTAATGGAAGTGAGGCCTTTGCGTCCAACGCTGGAATATTCATCGTTTTTTAAATGAAATAGTGTCTCTACAAATTAAACACGCCGCATCTGTCTTGGGGGATGCCATCACAATCTCAGATCTGGAAATAAAAGAAAAAAGTATTACTAAATGCGTTGCATACACGTATATACATTTCTCAATTGTACGGGTGTAATAGTCGCACAGATATGTTCAGAGGATCATATAATTTCACATTTTCCTTCAATATTATCCCAAAAAATGACGTTGATTTTGACGTTTGAGCATGAATGCCACCTTATATGACCTTGAAATATTTCCAAGTGAAAGAGCACCTCAAATTAGTAGGATTAGACCCTTTATTTGTGTTTTCTATGTTGATTTTCAGCAAAGTTATGCCTATTTCAATATTTTAAACCTTCCGCGGCGGCGGGCATCTAGGATTTTCAGTGGAACGAGTATTTGCCATGGGTGGATTCCAGTGGACTTTTTTGTTGTGTTAGAAATACCTCCACAAAACCCATTTCAGTGAAATTGCTTGTTAACATTTTTGTCCAACCTCGGCACTTTTTTGGTGCTTATTTCCTGGCCTATAACTGTGCAGGAACTTGTCAGGGAAAACCAATCTCTAAAGAAACAGTTGAAGACCCTGTTATCCTTATCTGTGTGTTATTACAGGTAACTGGGGTCAACCCAAGTAAGAATACTTACAACTGTTGGTGACACAGTAGGGGTTGATTGCCTCAGAGGTGTTGAGTTGATGGGTAGGCGTATACCGTCCTAGCCAGACACTGCAGATGGTAGTTGAATAGAAGTGGTCGAGCGGTTGTTTTATAAGGCTTGTTAATATAAAGTACCAGAACAATAATTACAAGATATATGTACACATCTGTACACTGTGAGATTTATACATTAATAATGTCACGCTGTTCGTTAAGTAACGGCCAATGAAACTAATGTCTAATAGACAGAGCCGGGAACAATTAAAGTCGTGACAAGGTACTCCACACCCCCAGGTGTGGGGTACACACAGACACACAGGTAGGTGTCGTGAGTAGGAGCGTAAGGTAACACGTCTCCTGGTGATCTCTGTGTTCTGTCTCTCCCCTCTCCGCTGCGTCTGCCGCATATAAGGAAAGGAAGCCGGAAACTCAGGTTCCGGTGGACATGTCTCTCAGGCCTGTTGCACTCTCGTCAGCGTCATCATCCTTGGGCAGAGCGCTGAGATGACACACACACAACTTGTGTGTGTATTCTGGAACCAGGGCGAGGTGTCTACCTCATGAAAAGGTGTCAGCACTCAGCATCCGCTAGGCGCCAGTACTAGACACTCAGACACTCGGACATCCTGTCTTAGTATAGATTTTAGATTAACACATACATATAATATATAACCATTACGCTAATAACCCTGTCCAGAGGTGATGCCCAGGAACTCCAAACAAAGGCTGCCAAGCAACTCAGGGCTGACATCAAGACCAAAGCCAAAGATATCAACCAATCCTGGCCACCAGAGATAGAGAGTGTCAAACATGATATCGTTCCAGAATCACTCTTGTGCTTCTTGCGCACCCTGCTCACAGGGTCCGACGACCCTGACAGCATTGACAGTGTAACCCCAAGAGTTCAGCGTCTCCTGCAATCGTTTGGCCAGGATATTGGGTATGCAGTGACATGTGGCAAAGCTAAGCCGCCCAAACACATTGCCCTGTCCTTCAGTGTCAAGTCTTTGACAGGTAATGTTGAGCTGATATGTATCCTCAACCGCCTTGGGCATTGTGTTGCGTACTCGCAGATGGAGGAGATCGACACCGCCCTTTGCTTGCAGAAGCTGTCTGCCCCAGGAGGTTATCCCGCACTGCCAAGCAACATCTTTCCCGGTGTCTTCACAACCTTGGCTTGGGACAACATCGACCGTCTAGAAGAGACGCTGAGTGGCGAAGGTACGTCGCACAGGGTGAATGGCAGTGCTGTGCAGGAAAATCCGACAGACCTGGTCCCTGCCCAACCCAAGCCTACTGTGGCCAGAACAAAGAAGAGGAGCATTGCTGCACCTCCGCTGATGCTGCCAGCGTACAACGCCGGGCAACGGGCAGGCCCACCCATGAGCAAGACCGCTGAAGTTGTTGCTGACGTGGAGACCCAGCCTGCCAGGCAGAAGAATCTTGTTTGGATGCTGGGCCGCATGCTGCAAGAGAAAGACCAGTCAGTGAGCAGCTGGATCGGCTTCAACATCATGACCCGAGAGGAGGTGGCAGTCACCCCTGACAACGTCGGCTACCTTCCCACAATCAATGCCCCTGCCATACAAATGTCCACAGTCAATGAGGTTCTCAAACAGTCACTCAGCATCCAGCAGTCACTGGGCCTGACGAAGATTGTCTGCGTCTTTGACCAGGCATTATATGCAAAGGCTGTCGAGATCACCTGGAAGCACCCTGACCAGTTCAGCAGCATCATCATCAGGATGGGTGCTTTTCATACCATCTGCACTCTTCTAGCAACCATTGGGAAGCGTTTTCAAGATGCCGGGCTTCGTGATCTGTGTGTTGAGTCTGGGGTCATTACACAAGGCTCAGTCGCGGGCATCATGGATGGCAGAGTAATGCGAGAAAATGGGTTAATCCTATGACTCACGATTGACGAAGAGTTTACATTGAGTGGTGAGAGTAAAGTAATATATAAATATATAGTAATTAAATGCTCGCAATTTTCCTTCACTCCTCAGCCCTTAATCAGTAAATATAGGTTCCGACAATATTTCGTGCCCGCGGTCGCTAGTGACGTCACGGCAAGAAGGCAAGGAAGGGAGAAGGTAGACATACTTTCTCTCTCTCTCGCCAACCCTTGCCGGGACAACACGCGCGGGGAGTCGTATCTTACAACACTTTTCGAAGGTGTGGGGTGGTGTATTTATAAAGATGTATAGGGCATTGATTATTTATGTATTGGACCTTAAATATTCATTGGTTTACGTGTATTCAGGGTTTTGGAGCTGAGATGAGTGAGCTGAGTGAGCTGAGTTAGCTGAGGGGGTGGTTTAGCCCATGAGGGACCCACGTGTGTGCTGATGGTGGTTGTGGGTTGCTGAGCTGGGCTGAGTGGACCCGTGGACACACCAGTGTATACAGCTAAGGCCATGATTCATCGCGAGTGTGTGTGTAGATAGGTACTTTACCTAGTGACAGTGGGGTAAAGGAATTCTTGGGATTTTTGTTAAACCCCAGGAAGAATCGCGTCGTGTCGGGGATTATTATTGTGCATGT
>JACEEZ010002679.1:0-19975 GCA_016584305.1 Chionoecetes opilio
AGGGGGGAAAAAAAGGTTTTTTGCGGGCTTTTTTTTTCCCCCCATCCTCGGGTTCCCTTTCTCTCTTTTCTCCCCTTTTTCTTCCTCTCTCTCTCTCTCTCTCTTCTCTCCCCTCCCCCTCTCTCTCCTCTCTCCCCCTTTCTACCCCCTCCCCCCTCTCTTTTCTCCCCTTTTCCCTCTCCCCCCACCCTTTCTCTCTCTCTCTCTCTTCTCTCTCTCTCTCCTCTTTCTCTCTCTTTTCCCTCTCTCTCTTTTCTCTCTCTCGCTCTCTCCCTCTCTCTTTTCTCTCTCCCCTCTCCCCTCTTTTCCCCTCTCTGCGGCTCTCTCCTCTCTCTCTTCTCTCTCCTCTTCTCTCTCTCCTCTTTTCTCTCTCTTCCTCTCTCTCTCTCCTCTCTCTCTCCTCTCTCCTCTCTCTCTTCTTCTTTTCCTCTTCCTCTCTCTCTCCTCTCTCTCTCTCCTTTTCCTCTCTCTCTCCTCTCTCTCTCCCTCTCTCTCTCTCTTTTCCCCTCTTCTCTCTCTCTCTTTCTCTCTTTTCGTCTCTTCTTCCTCTTTTCCCCTTCTCTCTTCTCTCCCCCCCTCTCTCTCTCCTCTCTCCTCTCTCTCTCTCCCCTCTCTCCTCTCTCTCTCTCCTCTCTCTCTCTCTAAATTTATTTTTATATATATTATATATTAATATATATATATATATATATTTTATATATTATATATATATATATTTTATATATTTTAGATATTTTAATATTATATTATATCATATATATATATATATATATTATATATTAAAAGATCTACTATCACACTATCTATTATCTATCTTTTATCTATACTATCTTCTATTACTTCTATTTCTTCTATCTATCTATCTATCTATTATCTATCTATCTATCAATCTACTATTATCATCTATCTTCATCTATCTATCTATCTATCTATCTATCTATCTATTATTTCTATCTATTATCTATCTATCTATCTTCTATTATCTTCTATCTATCTATCTATCTATCTATCTATTTTTACTTCTATCTTATAAAAACTATCTATCTATCTATCTATCTATCTTCTTCTATCTATCTATCTTCTTCTTTCTTCATCTATCTTCATTATCTATTTCTATCTATCTAACTACTATCTACCCACTACTTCTATCTATCTATCTATCTATTATCTATCTATCTATCTATTATCTATTACTATCTCTCTATCTTCTTCTATCTATCTACCCTATCTATCATCTATCTATCTATCTATTTCTATCTATCTATCTATCATCTATCTATCTATCTATCTACTTCTATCTACTATTATCTATCATCTACTATCTTCTATCTATCTATCTATCTATCTATCTTCTTCTATCTATCTATCTATCTTCTATCTATCTATCTATCTATCAAATTCTATCTATCTATCTATCTATCTATCTATCTATCTATCTACTATCTATCACTTTATTCTTTTTAAAATATATATATATATATATTTATATATATATATATTATATAATATTATATTTGTTTAACATATCGCATGTGTGGCCCCGTTATAATTTTGGGTTCTTTTAATGTTACGAGCTGTTTAGATAGTTGTGTGGCAAGCAAACATTAGAACGCGGAGACGGAAACGCTTAGAAATCTAGGCATTAAAGCCCGGAGCTCGGGGGACGGAGGACGCAGGAATGACTTTAGCAACCAATGAAAAACAAAAAGACCGATAATTGTGGAGTGTGAGTGGTGTTGGGTTCTGTGTTCGTTTTTCTGTGTGTGTGTGTGTGTGTTGTGTGTGTGTTTTGTGTTGGTTTTGTGTGTGTGTGTGTGTTTGTGTGTGTATTGTGTGTGTGCGTCTGCGTGTGTGTTGTGGTATTGTGTTGTGGTGTGTGCGTGTGTGATTGGTGGTTTGTGATTGTGTGTTGTGTGATGTGGTGTGTTGTGGATTTTTGGTGTGTTATTGTTGTTGTGATTGTGTGTGTGTGTGTGTGTGGGGTGTGTGCGTCAGTGTGTGTGTGTGGGGTTTTGTTGGGTGTGTGTGTGTGTGTGTGTGCGTCAGTGTGTGTGTGGGTGGGTGTGCATCAATGTGTGTTTGTTGTGTGTGTGTGTGATTGTTGGGTGTGTGTGTGTGGTGGTGTGTTTTGTGTTGTGTGTGTGTGTGTGGTGTGTGTGGGGTGTTTTTGTGTGTGTGTGTGTGTGTGTGGTGTGGTGTGTGTGTTGTTCAAGTTCAAGTTTAAATTCAAACTTTTTATTAACCATAAAAATATCTAAATTTTAAACCATCTTTAACCTTTCGTGGAAAAGTCTCCCTGAGGGAAAAACTCTCGTTAAGCAGACCCAGTTATTAAGCGAGGTAATTATGTGCACATTCCAAGAGCGAAGACTATTATATCACCTCTAGGGTAGCATTCATACAAAACATCTGTAAATATCCTTAAATCATACTAACGTATACCATCTATATAAACACACACAACGTAGTCATACCATACATATATACATACCATTCATATGCACAAACATATAAACTTTATACGAGCATACAGTAAATATATTCATACATTATAATAGATGAAACCCACACACACACACACACACACATACATATCATCCACACACAATGTACAATACACAAATAATCATGATATTTATTGAATTATGTAAATTTTAACATAAAGTATACAAGTTGACCCTTAAAAATTGATATCATATGTGCAGCAAAAAAAGAGCTCAGATATTATATGGTATTTTTTTCCATTGTGTTTGTGAATCCCAAAAAGATACATTTTATTCTTTTACTTGAAGCGGGTTAACGGTAACAAACATTGATTATTTTTCTTACTAGATAGGTAAGGAATTCCACACCCTAGGACCGAGAACACAGGATTAGAAATTACTGTATAGGGTTTTTTCTAAATGGAGGACATACTAAAATTAATTTGATTTCTTCTGGTATTATGAGCATGATCTTGAAACCTGGAAAATGTTATCATTTTTTTTTATAAAAATTAAATAAGTTATCAACATGAAGTATTTATGGTTTAAAAGGGAAATTTTTAATAATTAAAGATGAAAAATCTCCTCGTTGAAATCAAATTTTTTCTTGAAGGTTAGAACACGTAGAATTGCCTTCTGAGCCTTGAACACACTGTCTAAGAATGATGGCCAGGTACAACCCCATTTTGGTATGCAATACATCATTTGGAATAACAAAGTGTATAATATATGGTTAACATTGCTTCAGTTGTGAGTTTGTAAGGGAAGCGATACAAGACACCACACATTTTGGATATACTAATACAAACATGAGAAATGTGTTGCTTCCAGTTGATATTCTCATCTGTTATGACACCTAGAAATTTTTGTCGACTGTACACCGGTTTAACTTTTTCACTACCTATACCTACAGGGTCCAAGTCATGCACTAAAAGACCTGTTCTGGAATAACATAAGATGAGCTCTTTTGATTTTTAAAGTCTTAACTTGTTAGCTTTAATCCAGTTGTTTACTTTAGCTAATTCATGAGTTAGTTATTGTGGAAGGAATAAAAGATTTTTGGGTCTGTGACTATGGAGAGCTGTGGCATCTGCGAATAAGGTAAAAGTAGCACTATTACTTGCTTTAGTTATGTCATCTACATATATCAGAAACAAGATGGGGCCCTAAAAATTGAACCTTTGTGGAAACACCTTGCTTGATGGACTTACAATCAGAATACTCGCCCCTTGCAGAGAACAATTTGCTTGCGATCAGATAAGAGCTCACTAATAAGTTATAAGCAGGTCCCCCCCAGGTATTCATTAGTTTAGCATGTAGATGTGATGGCTAATGAGTCAAAATGCCTTTGATATATCTAAGAAAACACTAGCGACATAAAATTTCCTATCTAGATTAGTATACACAGGTGGAGACAAAAATGTAGAAGAGCGATTTTGTGGGCTTATTTTTCCTAAAACCATATTGACAGTCAGATAATAAATTATTATTTTCTAAAAATTACAGAGCCGATAAGCAATTGCTTTTTCAAAGATTTACTAATTTATGGTAGAATGGATATTAATCTTAAATTATTTTTTTAATCTTACACCAGACTGTGAATAGGGAAATTTCTTTAGCTATTTCAATTATCAGGGAAAATACCATGGGCTAAAAGATAAATTGATAATATGTGTTAGAGGAAGTGTTATATATTCAGAAGTTTGTTTTAGTACGGCTGCAGGAATATCATAGCCAGATGCATTTGATTTTTAAAAAATTGATGTAGGCTTTGATTTCACACTGATTTAAAAGGGGAATAGGTACAAGAAAAAATTTAGAAGAGTTATGAAGATAATCCCTATAACTTATATCGAAAACTGTTTAGAATAATCGTGGCAATATTAGAATGATAACTGGTCTTGTATTCTGGGAACTGGGAGTGCTGTGAAGTGTAGGGCAGGTGTATCACAGCTTCTTTCTGTGTGGAATACAGGAGTGAGGCAAGGGTGCGCCTTGCCCCATCACTTTCAACGTTGTATGGACTGGGTATTGGGCAAGGTTTGTAGATCAAAGTGATTGTTTGGAGCATCCGTCGGCAACACCAAGATCACTGATCTTGTTTTTGCCGATGATGCAGTAATCTTTGCTGAGTCGCTGGAGGTCCTGGTGATGCCTCTCGAGGCGCTGCACGAGGAGGCAAAGCCTTTGGGACTTGGAGTCTCCTGGCTCAAGACCAAGGTCCAGGTATTTTGGGGATTTACTAGATGAAGCAGTACAGTCTGTTCATGCGTGTGGCCGAGGACATGAGATTTGGAAAGTTTTTACATACCTTGGTAGCGCAAATCCATAATGACGGCGGGGTCACGTCAGAAGTCTTACGGGCGGAATTGGCATAGCCCACGGTGTTAGGGGCTCGTCAGCGGGAGTATTTGGCGTTGTCGGTACCTGTGCAGGAGGACAAAGATCCGGATCTTCAAGTCGCTTGTGATCCCTGTCTTACTCTATGGTTGTGAGACATGGACACTAAATAGTGACTTGAAGAGACGAATCAATGCCTTTGGTAATAAGTGTCTTCGCAGAATCATGGGGTATCGCTGGGATGATTACGTGTCAAATCAGCGATTGCACCGTGGGACTGAATCGAGGCCTATTACCTGCATAGTCCGTCAGCGCTAACTTCGGCTATATGGGCATGTGGCATGCTACCCTGAAACCGATCCTTCCCATCGGGTTGTATCTGTAAGAGACAATCCGGCGTGGAGGAGGCCAAGGGGGCGCCCACAAGGCTCGTGACTGGGGCAAGTTGATGTTTCTTGTCGAGAGCTGCTTGGTATGGGAAAGGAGCCTGCATGGGAACTCGCGCGTGGTGACCCCCGGGAGTGGCGTCGTAGGGTGGGCGAGGCGACGCGCCCCCCGGCGTATGCCCCCAATGATTGATTGAATATTAAGAAAATGATCATTAAATGCATTAGCAGTATCAGGGGAAAGAAATAAGATTTAGGTTAATAAGCATGTTATTTGACAGATTTTTCCGCCCCAGTAGCTGATTTACTGTTTTCCAGGTGCTTTTAGCATTACCCTGGTTCTCCTGAAGTTGGCTTTTGTAATATTCGTCTTTAGCAGTGCGTAATAGGGAGGTTAATTTATTTCTATACAGTTTGTACTTATCCTTAAATGTCAATGGCCATTTATCAGCAAGTCGTGCAAGTCGATGCTTTTCCTTAATGCATCTAAAAAAACCTAGTGTTAAATATGGGCTTCTCTCTGATCTTCTTGTGGTTCTACGACACTTAAAAGGAAAATTGTGTTGAAATAATTCATTGAACTTTTCAAAAAACATATCATATGCATTGTTAGAGCAACTAGAAGCTAATATATTACCCCAAGTGACCTGTGCCATACCATCAACAAAGTTCCTGATATTCTCGGGGCCAACTACCCTTTTGTTTAAAGTCTTCCGGGGTTGTGCCGGGCCGCTGTGTTTAAGAAATTGGGAAATGACTGGAAAATGGTTAGAGATGTCAGTATGTACTATGAAGTTTGTAGAATTTCACTCAGCCTGATTAGTCCAAATGTGATCTATCAGGGAAACTGTGCCGTTTGCTACTCTAGTGGGTTTGGTGGTTGCAGGTAAGAGAGAAAAGGTATACATTAATGTTGTAAATTCAGTAACATGTGAATTATTTTGTTTCAATAAGTTAATGTTCCAGTCACCAAACAAATATATGGCACTATAGGCCTGACTTTCAATATATTCAAGAACCTCTTTTAATTTGTTAATAAAATTATTCATATTACCATTAGGTGGTCTATATATAGAAGCTAGGAAATACCTATCTCTACCACACAATAACTCAACACACAGACATTCAAGATAAGGTTCACAAAAAACTTACGTTATGCAGACTATGAGAAGTATAGGCATCAGACACATACATGACCACTCCACCTCCGTGCCTGTTACGATGCTTGGAGTGCATTATGTAACCATTCATTTCATATAATGGGGCATGTCACTATCAAGTCGGGTTTCAGAAAAACCAATAACGTCATATTAAACATTGCTTAAGCGTAAAATTTGGTCTTCAAATGGTTGTAGATTTGTTGCAACACTAGCAATATTCATTGATAAGATAGTGAACATATTCGAGTCATCACATGAAAACATTTGGTCATTCATTGTTGTATATACAGATTGTGGAATGTTTAAATCTCTTATATTATTGAAAAATGAGTCCATACCAGTATCATCATATCTATCAAACTGAAAATCTAACGGGTTGAAATTGTAGTAATTTAATTTACAAACAGAAACATCATATACATTATGCACAAACACATCATTTAATTCATTATCATCTAAGGAATGAAATGGGAATATAAATATGTGTGTGTGTGTGTGTGTGAGTGTGAGTGTCATTCGTTCACCCACGATCTTGCCTACGCGAGATGGATTCGCCCTATCCCCTTACTCAAGGGGGACAGTAACCGCCTGAATTTGTCAGTAAAAATACCCGGGAGCAGTGAGGATTCGAACCGACTACCACAGAATGGTAGGCCAGTACGCTATCAGCCTGACTCATCATGTGTGTGTGTGTGTGTGTGTGTGTGTGTGTGTGTGTGTGTGTGTGTGTGTGTGTGTGTGTGTGTGTGTGTATTTAGCTAGCTGTATTATACCTATTTGTATTTTACAAGGCCTGAGCTACATTCGTATAGTCCCGTCCTTATTATCTACATGAATATTTTGCTTCCTTAGTGCTTAGTGTTGGCCGAAGCCACCACCCCGCTAGGCGGGACACAATTATCCAAGTCTGGAAAGTTTCGCCTACTTTTCTTTTGAACACGTCAGGATAGGTTATGTTTGGTTACGGTTAGGTTAGGTTACATTACTGCTGCTTTACAGAAAATTCCAAAATTTGGTCATACAGCCTAGTAATAATTTTAGTTCCTGTTCAGTATCGTCTCGGGATAATGTTTATTATGTATTGCAAACATTTCTATGGATTGTGTAAGAGAATATCTACAATACTTATGATTATTTGGTTAATAAAAACTTTAAAAAAGTATATGGAATTCAAACCAACATTATGCGCTAATATTTTAATATTAAATTGATGAGCGTTTATGCATTCATACCTTTTTTCTCAATTACCTAGCATTACTGCAATGGCAAAAATTGACTACACGTTCATATTACTGGAAAAAAAGTAAATGTATGCAACCCACCGGTGGGTCATATCGCACCACAACAGAGAAGGCTACTACCCACCGGTGTGTCATATCGCACCACAACAGAGTAGGCTACTACCCACCGAAAGGTCATACCGCACCACAACAGAGAAGGCTACTACCCACCGATAGGTCATACCGCACCACAACAGAGAAGGCTACTACCCACCGATAGGTCATACCGCACCACAACAGAGAGGGCTACTACCCACCGATAGGTCATACCGCACCACAACAGAGAAGGCTACTACCCACCGATAGGTCATACTGCACCACAACAGAGAAGGCTACTACCCACCGAAAGGTCATACCGCACCACAACAGAGAAGGCTACTACCCACCGATAGGTCATATCGCACCACAACAGAGTAGGCTACTACCCACCGATAGGTCATACCGCACCACAACAGAGAAGGCTACTACCCACCGATAGGTCATACCGCACCACAACAGAGAAGGCTACTACCCACCGATAGGTCATACCGCACCACAACAGAGAAGGCTACTACCCACCGATAGGTCATACCGCACCACAACAGAGAAGGCTACTACCCACTGATAGGTCATATCGTACCACAACAGAGAAGGCTACTACCCACCGATAGGTCATACCGCACCACAACAGAGAAGGCTACTACCCACCGATAGGTCATATCGCACCACAACAGAGAAGGCTACTACCCACCGATAGGTCATATCGCACCACAACAGAGAAGGCTACTACCCACCGATAGGTCATGCCGCACCACAACAGAGTAGGCTACTACCCACCGATAGGTCATACCGCACCACAACAGAGAAGGCTACTACCCACCGATAGGTCATATCGCACCACAACAGAGAAGGCTACTACCCACCGATAGGTCATACCGCACCACAACAGAGTAGGCTACTACCCACCGATAGGTCATACCGCACTACAACAGAGTAGGCTACTACCCACCGATAGGTCATACCGCACCACAACAGAGTAGGCTACTACCCACCGATAGGTCATACCGCACCACAACAGAGAAGGCTACTACCCACCGATAGGTCATATCGCACCACAACAGAGTAAGCTACTACCCACCGATAGGTCATACCGCACCACAACAGAGAAGCCTATGCCCACCGATGGGTCATATCGCACCACAACAGAGAAGCCTATGACCCACCGGTGGGTCATATCGCACCACAACAGAGAAGCCTATGACCCACCGGTGGGTCATATCGCACCACAACAGAGAAGCCTATGACCCACCGGTGGGTCATATCGCACCAAAACAGAGAAACCTATGACCCATCGGTGGGTCATATCGCACCACAACAGAGAAGCCTATGACCCACCGGTGGGTCATATCGCACCACAACAGAGAAGCCAATGACCCTCCGGTGGGTCATATCGCACCACAACAGAGAAGCCTATGACCCACCGGTGGGTCATATCGCACCACAACAGAGAAGCCTATGACCCACCGGAGGGTCATATCGCATCACAACAGAGAAGCCTATGACCCACCGGTGGGTCATATCGCACCACAACAGAGAAGCCTATGACCCATCGGTGGGTCATATCGCACCACAACAGAGAAGCCTATGACCCACCGGTGGGTCATATCATATCACAACAGAGAAGCCTATGACCCACCGGTGGGTCATATCGCACCACAACAGAGAAGCCTATGACCCACCGATAGGTGATATCGCACCACAACAGAGAAGCCTATGACCCACCGGTGGGTCATATCGCACCACAACAGAGAAGATTACTACCCACCGGTGGGTCATATCGCACCACAACAGAGAAGGCTACTACCCACCGATAGGTCATATCGCATCACAGCAAAGAAGCCTATGACCCACCGATAGGTCATACCGCACTAAGTTTTAACGTGTAAACTTTGTTTAAAATTAGTTCATTGTCATAATGAAATATTTTCCTCACTGAAACACGTATTACTAGATGTTTTTACCGTAAACAATTCAAAAACTTCCCTACATTAAATGCTTGTATTATGCAGGTGAGAGGTCCCCTGCGGAAGCTCCCTTGGACGAAGACTTCGACACTATCCTGGCTCACATTGGAATCGGGAAGTGGAATGTCATCTACTACATTGCCTTCGCTTACTGTAGGTATTCTTCTGTCTGCACATGCATGTTATTTCATCATAGTATTTTACAGTGTTCAGATGCAAGCAGAAATAAAAATGTTCACAGATGGAATAACATTTTCTATTAGGTGCAACTTTCCAAAATAAATAAGTTTAATAGTGTGGTTACTACATATTTGTAAGCACAACAGTTTCCATAGAGCTTAGCCCTTTCATTAACATGGATGTTAACATCGGTTCGGTAATGATTATTCAATTTTTTTTTCTGTTCATTGAGGTGCAAATTTATATCTTTAGATAAATCTCAAAATTTGTCTGTGTCTGTCTGCATGTATGTCTGTTCGTTATAGACTCGGCTACAGATGGCCAAAATCCCACATGCCGCACATATTTGGAATCCTCATGACCCAGCTGAGAACATAGGCTATGTTTCGATGGGCGTGGCCGACCCTGGTGGGCATGGCCAGCAAAAACAACCTAAAAACGGCTGTGGTTCGGCTACAGATGACCAAAACCCCACATGCCACACATATTTGGAATGCTCATGACCCAGCGGAGAACATAGGCTATGTTTCGATGGGCGTGGCAGACCCTGGTGGGCGTGGCCAGCAAAAACAACCTAAAAACGGCTGTGGCTCGGCTACAGATGGTCAAAACCCCACATGCCGCACATACTTGTAATCCTCATGACCCAGCGGAGAACATAGGCTATGTTTCGATGAGCGTGACCGACCCTGGTGGGCGTGGCTTGCAAAAACAACCTAAAAACGGCTGTGGCTCGGCTACAGATTGTTACCCTTTTTAGTATGGTTATTTTACGGGTAACGGGCTCACACCATGTTGATACTAGATGGCCAAAACCCCACATGTCGCACATATTTGGAATCCTCATGACCCAGTGGAGAACATAAGTTATGTTTCGATGGGCGTGGCCGACCCTGGTGGGCGTGGCCAGCAAAAACAACCTAAAAACGGCTGTGGCTGCTATAGTCTCTGCTGGCACATTTTCTCTAAAATTCATACAGGAGAGAATGAACATTTTATGGGGATACTATTATTAACAAAACTGTGGGCCTGCGGCCCAATGCAGGGGCCTCAGGCCCCCCATTGGGCCGCAGGCCCACAGCCCTCTGCAGGAGCTAGGAGAAAGGTGCCCGGAGGGCACCCTTTCTGCTAGTATATATATATAATATATATATATATTATGTACATATATATATATCATATATATTATATTATATATATATATATATATATATTAATATATATATATATATATTATATATATATATATATATATATATATATATATATATAATTATATATATATATATATATATATATATATATATATATTATATATATATATATATATATATTATATATATATATATATATATATATATATATATATATATATATATATATATATATATATAAAATATATATATATATATATATATATATATATATATTATAATATTAATATATATAGCTACATGATAACGTATAAATCCAGTTCAGCATTTCATTTCATTTATTTCCCTTTCCTTTTCAGACTTAGTTTCGTATTAACACCATGTCATGAACCCTTTTAAACACATTTTACCTTGGTGAAAATCAGGCACAATGCTTTGGATACAAAATATGCGCATTGGTGAGCACACCATCATACAAGGGAGAGGAGGAGTCAATAGCGTTGGTTCATTTCGCCTATTCGTTGTTCCTTGATGGAGAATAACAAAATCATATAATTCCCACGGTTCATAAGGAAAATATAGATATAATTTTATATCCACCTAGTTAAGTAATATATTTGTTGTGTATTTGTCATATTCAAGCATTTCAGGTGACCTGTAATACTACAGGTGCCTCATTTTCTTTTCTTATTGTGGGATGTGAGGACTGCCCTTCTGCAAAATTTATTTACCTCTTCTATTGTTATTCAGCCAATTCAACGTAATTTCACGCTACTTCTCACAATCTGTCCGGACTTAATTTGCAAATGGTATGGTATGTATGTATGTATGTATGGATAAAGCCGGTAATACAATGTGCCACACCCATACTTATCATACCCATACCTATGCCTTAACACAAGTTCTCGGGCATTTCACGTTCAATGCCTATTGTAAACCCAAAGTGGACCATCTTAAGGTAAAACGCACTGGAAATATTATACAGACAAACACATCTTCGCTCCGTGGGGCGCTGTACATGCATATAGTGGGTTTTTTTTAATCTTTTTTGTTTTGTTACGTTGAAGCCTGTAGCGCCTGTAGGCTATTCTTTTTATCATTCTTGGAGGTTGATGATGGTTGGTCCTCCGCCCGTTGGTGGCGCAGGCTGGAATTTTTTTATAGTGACACCTGTGCTGTTATAGCTGAAGGTCCGTTTTCTGTGATGGTCTACCCTCAGTTTTGTGGCACACTGCTATATATTGCCCCTCCGCTACACTTGAAGTCGCAGTCGAAGCGATCAGCAATGCAGCATGCGGGTTGCTTCGGCCACTCGACGATGGATTTACAGTTGCTTCTTGGTGGGAATTGAACTCGGGAACTTGTGCTCACCTACCAGGCTCTGGTCGAACACGTTTATGATGGCCGCAAGAGTTGTGTCCCCGGCAGGATTCAAACTCGGGACATCGAGCTCACTACTCCAAGACGTAACCACTCGGCTACCGTGTGGAAGGGTTACTCCTTCAATGCTTGTTTCTGAGTTTGCCAAAAAAAATTGTAATAACCCCCAAACTACCTACTCCTCGGGCCATCCCTGCAGAGATACAAAGTGCTCTTAATCATACAGATTCTACCTGAACTTCAATTCTTTATTCGGCAACCTCCCCAGTGTGTATATAACGAGGAGGCTACAACACACATTTCACATCCACTATTTTCATCGAACCCTACAAAGGGTCACTTCAGAAAGAAGCGCAATCCAGAGGTTCACACAATTATTAATATGTCATTCTTAATAGTTTTCGTTTTGAGTTTTCTAAATGTTTGTTTATGGTCCCTGTAAGTCTATTTTAATTCACAAGCCCAACCACAGGTCTCGTATTCGTTCAGGGGGGCGTTCAGTGAAACTTGAAATATGGCTCCGATCCCCCTGAGATTTTTACACGATAACTACAGTATTATGCAGTATTCCTGGCCAAGTTTGAAGACGACAGGATTCTTATTTTGTTTACATGAAATTTTTTTAATTAAATTTGGGCGTTTTTTTGCAAACTTTAATTTATATCTCCTTCCTCATAAATGATCATTTGTCATATGTCAATTTGCTTTTTACCACTCGATAACACAATCAGTCTTCTACATTTGTAAGTATGATTTTAGCTGTCGCAGTGAAATCGGATTTTAAACAATTTTTTTTCATGTCGTACTGAATTTTACCATATATTTTTTCGTTATTAATGTCGCGTGCATTTTGGAGCAATGGACATACTCCCAAAACTGCCTATAACATGCTTCTGTCAAATGCTTCAATCAGATTGGGAATAAGTCAAACCGTTTTAGAGTTTAAAGAAAATATTCACCACTAATGAGGGAAAAAAGTTATGAGCAGTTAAAGTTTATTTGTCATACTGATCTACATTCACTGAACTAAACAGCATTCCAGGCATCTATAATTTGTATTTAGACTAAAAACAACCAATTTAGAGTTTTTGGCACCTGGTCCCTTTTTTTTAAAGATATATAAAAGGATATTACGCGCCCGAAGGTGTTTAACATTTTTTAAGTTTTTTTTATCTCGTAAATGTATTTGCTATTATTTGCAAATTTTTACCCAAATTGAAAAAAAACGAAAGATGAGAAAATCACATCTTTGTTCCTCTTTTCAATGATATATTGTTTATTAAATTCGGTACAATAGTGGCGAAGTTATTAAAGGAAAACTGTAAAAAGGCAAAACATTTCAGTAGAGAGGTCTTCTCCCTCTACTCCCTCACTACTGAGGCCTTGAGACGACCCTCTGTCTCACAATAGGGACTGAGAGGTGCCAGTTTGTCTATGCCAGTGAATATCATGAAAACAATTGTAAGGATATTTTTCGGGGGTGAGGGGGGGGGGAGAAAATTAGCCATAACTCTTTCAATTTTTCTTCTTTCTTTATAATACTTTGTCACAAGCTTGCCCAAGTGTTCAACAAGGCATGATAATTTTTTGGAATATTATGATGTTTTTCGGAAATATTCGTGCGACGCCCCCCTTATGTGAACAAAAGATCTGTTTCCAGTGTCTAAGGAAGATATTCTGAATAAGAAAATTCTTATAAAAATTATGATGTTGGTTGATATGTTACTTTAATGTTTCACAGCAGGAAAATATGTAAAATACGTACATATTATAATACTACATATTTTTTTTCTCTCTCTCTTCTTTTTCAGTTATACCAATAATTATGTTTCCTTCACTTTCACTCCCCTATCCACAATACCCAGCCTGTCGTACTCCTCTTCTCTTCATCAGGGCATTTGATTCTTCCTTCACATTCCCTCGCTGGAGCCTTCCTATCACCGCCGATCAACCACACGTGTCGTCCGCCTCCCCTAACTTCCCCACCAACCACCGTCGTCCTCAGCAACGACAACATAGCCGCACAGAATGATACAACGTACACAATGGACACCTTACTTCTGCACGAGTGAGTGAGCGAAAAAAATTTGTTCTATTTTTCTTTACGTGCAGTACAATTTACATATGCATGAACCCGTTGCAAGAGATATGTGTGAACCAACACAAGCTTGCATTTACATAACATTTTCTGGTATTTTTCAGCGCTTCATGCGGCTACCTGGTGCAAAACCTAACAACTGGGCGCATGGAGGAGTTTCCGTGTACCAAATGGGACTTTGACACCTCCACGTTCTCTTCCACCGTCACATCAGAGGTATAGGGGACGACACAAAGGATGTTTACGCAGGGGAATGGTGAATTTGGGAGTTAGGTAGAAGACTGTGGGCGTAAGGAAAGTAGTTTTCAGACGTGAAACAGATAAATATATGATTGTGTAAGACATATTATCGTCAGGAGACTAAACCAGATAGTTGTGGACGAGTTGCCGGATCACAGGAAGCTGTCGTGGATATCACCTTGACGTCTGCAATCTTTCCATTTAGTTCAGTTTGGTGTGCGAACGACGGTATCTTCGCGTTGTTCATCAGAGCATCTTTATGAGTGGTGTTATGGTGGGAACGCTCTTCAGTGGCTTCCTGGTTGACCGGTGAGTTATTGACTTTTTCTTCATTTGTGTTTTGTGGTTGATCTAGATCCCGTCTGTGATTCATTAAAGCTTTCCAATGTTCTTTTCCTCGCTCATAGTTACGGACGGCTGAGGATGATCGCCATCTCGATAACATCCTACACGGTATTGGCTCTCAGCTCCCCGTGGCTGCCTTCACTAGAATTCCTGCTCGCCTTCCGTTTCCTACTTGGCATAATGCAGCCCTCTTCTCTGACCACAGGATATATATTGGGTAAGCAATATGAATTGCACTTACGTTTAGTAAATATTAGTGGCTGACACAGATGCCGACAACCACCACAAAATGTGTGTGGAAATTATCCACCAACCACCCTCTCATTGGTAGAGTGGGGGTTTTGTTGCCCCCCCCCCCTTGTAATAAGGGAGCTGATGTTCGCTCACCGTAGGGGCGAGTAGGAATGTATATATATATAATTTATATATAATTATATATATATATATATATATATATATATATATATATATATATATATATATATATATATATATATATATATATAAGGGTAATGGGTAGAAATTAAGGTAATTTAAGTGTATGATATGTATTGGGATATGATAAATGAACATTCCAAGTGGTATTAACCATTTGCACCTAATATTATATTGATTAAAAATGACTGGTTATTAGCCGTCGTCATAATATTCGTGCCTATTACATGTGGACACATAGCTAGGATTTTGTGGCGGCCGATCGCCGCCGCCCGCTAAAAAAAAAGAGTCAGTACACTTCCAGATTCCCACAGAGCAGGATCTCTTTCTTATCTTCTCAGATTATATCGAGAAATTGTATACAAACTTTTGTATATACGTATCAGTGCTGGGCGTCGCGGAATTATAGTCCGCGATTCCACGATTCCACGATCGCGGACTACCAAAAATCGATCGCGGAATTTTTAATAAATTTTGCGATCGCGGAATTTTTTTTTGCCTTTAATTCCGCGATTTTTAGTCCACGATCCAAAGCGTGTTTTTAAATGTACTATCGGCTCAAAAAATCCGTCAAGTCTCTGTAATTTCTATGTTAATGCTACGAATAAGTTTAAAATTTAACTGTGTACTCTTTTGATGTTAGTTAACCCAAATAAGTTATAAAATGAGAGTTGTCGTTTATCAAAAGTAATATATATGGATCATGAAAAATGATCGATTTTTATTTCGGCATGAATGTCAAAGCAAGTAAATAATTCTGAGATATAGAAAATTAGGGTCTTGTTGAATACATGACACCTGAAAACAATTACCGCGATTACCGATCACGGAATAAACGATCGCGGAATTTTAATTCAAACTTAAATAAATATTCTGCGATCGCGGAATCGCGATCGCGGAACGCCAAATTTTCGATCGCGGAATAGCGATAGTGGACCACTTATTTTTGGATCGCGTGCCCAGCACTGATACGTATATAAGTGTAAAACCATAGGACGTGTTTAAATTCAACACAGTGATTATATCCGCCGAGTCAGTGTTGTTTGAAACCCGCCTGATGCTTCAGATCAAAACACTCAGCACCGCCCTTCACCTCCGGCCTGATCACGGCCTGGCCATTCCGACCACCTGAGCAGGCAGTATAAGCCATCAACCCAAACAACCCTCCTATCCACTGATAATTATCTTAGTTTGTGCTAGCTGGGGTATTTTGTGGATAAGATAGACAAGTGTTATCTGAAGGTAAGAACTCAAATTAAATAAATGTGTGTGACATAAAATTTCCACAATACGTTTGAAATTCTCGACTCAAAGAAATACGCTCTTCTTGAAAAAAAAGAAACACATCAACAAAGAAATATATAAATGAATGAATGAATTTATGAACCATTTATGTTACCCTTATCTGTATTGTTATTACAGGTAACAGGGGTCAATCCGAGTAAGAATACTTACAACTGTTGGTGACACAGTATGGGTTGATTGCCTCAGAAGTGTAAAGTTGATGGGTTGGCGTATACCGTCCTAGCCAGACACTTCAGATGGTAGTTGGATAAAAGTAGTCGAGCGGTTGTTTTATAAGGCTTGTTAATATAAAGTACCAGAACAATAATTACAAGATATATATACATATCTGTACACTGTGAGATTTATACATTAATAATGTCACGCAGTTCGTTAAGTAACAGCCAATGAAACTAATGTCTAATAGACAGAGCCGGGAACAGTTAATGACGTGACAAGGTACTCCACACCCCCAGGTGTGGGGTACACACAGACACACAGGAAGGTGTTAGTGAGTAGGAGCGCAAGGCTAACGCGTCTCCTCTCGTTCTCTGTGTTCTGTCTGTCTGTAAGACAGACAGAAACATAAGTGCAACAGCATGAGTAATCCATTCCCTACATTGAAGAAAAATATATTTCGCAGAAATAATGAAATGTACATCGCTCACATGGTTAAACAAAACATTTATAAACCTACTTTGTGGAACATGTCTCTTCAAGGCGGGTTTCTGTGTTCTGTGTCTGTATGTGTGTGTATGTGTTTCAATTATATAACGGTTCAACACCCCCCCCTCTCTTCTCAATCCCCCCCGCCATGCGGTCTGGCAGTCTGGCCACCATGCTTCTAATCACATCAGGTGGATGGGCCCTTGGGACCAGGTGTGAAAAAGGGAGAGAAGATGAAATAGCGAAACACACACATACACACACACACGTACACACGATGAATATGATCTCATGGGATTTAGAGGCTCTCTGTGTGGCAGACTTTAAAGGCGAATTTAGCGTGGACATCATTGTTGTGTAAGTCCTTTTACCGACAAGGTCAGCCACTGAGCATTAAAGAAGGCTTTCCGGTCTACAGGCGGTGGGAAGAGCTTATATATATTTTTTTTTTGGTATGACCGAGAGTATACCTGGACGGAACAAAATACAAAGTAGAAAAAAATACCATGCCGTCAATGTCCTGATTGAAAATTATAATGAACAAATTCTGCGTATGTGGCATGTAAAAAGTCACAGGAAGATGGCTTTCAATGTTGGACACCACAAAGTGGAATGCCAAAGTCAAAGAGGGATAGAGTGAAGGGAAAGAGTTTCCCCTCCCGGGGCCCCGCTTTTACACAATAATAGGGTTTGTACTCAAAAGCCCTAAAAATAATGCATCAAAACGTTTTTTTTTTGTGTTGATCTGCGAAAAAGAACATCTACATTTTTTCTTACAAGCTTTTCTGTAGCATTGAACCATATGGATAGATATACGTTTTTGTGCAAATTTTCTGCCTCATAAATAAAAGAAAAATACCCTTGGGGTTTGCGTTGCCAAACAGGCTAGTTCCTTTAGGGGGCCTACTATCCCATACAAAAAATTGTTAAAAATGCATATTTCAAAGGTTTCTTTGAAAATAGATCCACGCGAAAGCAAGGCCCGAAACTATAAAATAAGGTGCCATGCCTTGCGAGGGTGGCGACCCCTCCTATTTCTTGTCATTAGCATAGGCGTCCGACGGATAGAAGAGGATGTAAATAGTGGGCGAAACCCCTTCAATTTTTAAAAATCAACAAAACCCACGCCAAAAATTTCCCCCAAAATTTTTAAAGATTTAACACCCGGGCATGCGTAGTCGGGAATATCTAACCGAGACAAAATTTGGGAAACGGTCATAGGCAGCTTCGGGGTAGCACATTACAGTGGATATCAAAATGCACACCAATTTTAAAAAAATAAAAAATAAAAATATAATTATAATAATTTTAAAAAATAAAAATATAATATAATAATATATATAAATATAAAAATAAAAATTTTATAAATATATATATAAATAATTTATAATTTAATATTTATATAATAATATTATAATTATAATATATTATATAATATTAATTATATATTATATATTTGGGGGCGCCGTATAACAAAAAAAATTTTTTTTCACTTTTTATGCCATTTCCTATGTAAAATGGAATTCTAAACATTTTATTTTTTTCCCCATTTTCATTGAGCAATTCTTTTATGCAAAACGGAATTTTTATGCAACATTTTCGAAAAATGTTTAATGAGTGCAGGTGGTTGGGCCCGTTTATTTGCATCATGACCCAAAATAAGTTCCCAAAGACTAGCGGGTAAGCCTTTCTGATCATTGTTTCAGGGCCCAAATCAAGTGTCACAGCCTCTACGTTTTGGGCTAGAACGGTCCATCGTGTCCCTTCTTTAATGAAGCAGGGCATGGGCTCCCGGTGGGGCCCGAGCCCGGTGAACCCGTCTCTGGTGCTGCCCCACCCCCTGCTGCCGCAGCTTGTCCCCTGCTTCACGACTTTTCGGTGCCCTGAAAGATAACCCGAAAATGTACGGGTTGACCCCGGATCTCCTGGGTCTGATCCCCGGGCAGTGAACGGTGAATGCCGGCTCGTGCCCCCGGGAGGTGCCCCCTGACAGTTTCTGCAACTGGTGGTGCAAGTTCAGTTGGGTGTGAAGCGAGGGCCTTAAACGGTGTCCCCATACTCCTCCCCACCCCAGTTCAAATCTGGGCACGGCGAACCTGCGGTCGTCCCCACTCTGATCCCATCAGCGAGAGGGGAACTTCTGGGGGTCGAAAAATGTTTTCCACACGTAGAAGGCACAGCTGTTTGGACCTTCTTGGGGTGTACCCCCACCTTTTGCTGCGTGGAAATTTCTTGGGGCCGTCTCTATCGTGGTGACCTTTATTTGTAAGTAGAGTTGAAGTACACCCGCATGCGTACTTGACTAGGATTTCCCGGGGTTTTTAGTTTTTTGCCCCATCCTGCTTTTTTTGTTTTCTGGGCCACATGTCCGAGGGCTGGGGTGTGGTGAGCCATTGGAGTGGGACACCTTCCACACTTGATCTTGCGCCGGGGGGAAACCCCCGCTTCACAGCCTGGACCAGTTTAGGAGACCTGTTGGCAGCGACATGTTTATCATGATATACCCGGTACTCCGTGAGATCTTCACCGGCCCCCCCGCCT
>JACEEZ010002680.1:2500-57500 GCA_016584305.1 Chionoecetes opilio
CTCGTGGAATTTCTCTTCTTTATGACGTGCAGTTTTCTTCTCTTTATTTTCCATGTGTATTTGTTATCCCCTTTTTTTAAATATGCAGCTCCTCAACCTTTTCCACACACGCATAATTTATTTCCCTTTTTGCTTAGGCCGAGTAATTAATTGCCTCCCACATGGTACGTCTTCGTCAGAATGGTCTGCCAACCCGCGCGCGCGCGCGCACGCACGCACAGCACGCACGCACGCCAACGCACGCACGCACGCACGCACGCACGCACGCACGCACGCACGCACGCACGCCACGCCCCCGCCCCCCAAAACCACCACCCACCACACACACACACACAACACACAAAACACACACACACACACACACACACACACCCACACACACAACACACCACACACACACACACACACACACCACACACAAACACACACCACACACACACAAACTTAAAAAAATGCACAAAAAACAATCAAACAAACAAGCAAAGCATGAATTACAATACATGAAAATTAATTATACACTAAAAAAAATCAGACCAGCAGACAAAGCCATTCTGCCGTAATCGTAATTACATCTCCACTTTTATGCTAATCACTCAGATACATTTGCCCCAGGAACAATTAAAACGAGTTAATAAGATTACTAGTGAGGCTTAGGCAACTTTATGGTGCAGAGCAGAGGCTGTGTCCGAGGAGGCCGTGTTCGAGGGACTTAGGAAAGACACAGCCGCTTAAAACCCCAAAGCATGATTAGTTGATTGATTGATTCCTTAATTAACTTATTGGTTCACGTATTGCCTAGAACGGTATTTACAATTACGTTCAAAGGCGATTGATTGATGATTAATAAATTGATTGATTATACTAGTACACTTATTCTCTAGATGCTACAACAACTAGAGGTATTCGGTAAAGGTCGAATGAAAAAGGGGGAAAAAAAAGAAAAGGAAAAGAAGGGAAGGGGGAAAAGTAATGAGAAAAAAGGTTTTAAATGATAATACAAGAAACACAACAAAACAGAACACTAAGGCAAAGCTGTTATTTAGTTTGCCAGGGTTGGTGTGTTTTCCTTCACATGGGCAGGAATATTGAAACCTCCCTGTAAAATTAAGAAAGATAAATAGATGAATACAGACATAAAACTTCATTAAATCAGTGCCTGGATGGAAAGCCAATTGTTTTACTGCAAAGATGTGTCCAGTTTTCAAGGCGTTTTTTATATTGAGATTTTCAAATTTTTCAAAGTATTTCTCAAAATTTCATCCATTAATTTCAGGGATGATTAGGAGAATTTTTTATTGCTGGTATGCTTTGTGTGTGTGTGTTTTGTGTGTGTGTGGGTCTGTGTGTGTGTGTCTGTGTGTGTGTGTCTGTGTGTGTCTGTCTGTGTGTGTGCGCATTCGCGCGCGCGCGCGCACTATGAATAGCATATTGTGTTTTATGCTTTACGTTTTTTTTTTTATGCAGATTAATTGTTACCTGACACACACACAACACACACACAACACACCACACACACACCACACACACACCACACAACACACAAACACACACACACACACACTACGGGTACTCCGTAGTGTAGTGGTTTACCACGCTCGGTTCACAACCGGGGAAGTCCCGGGTTCGATCCCCGGGCGGAGCGGAAATAGATGGACTGTTTCCTTAAAAACCAAGCCCAAGCTGTCCCCCCCAGCAGTGAATGGGTACCGGGTGTTAGCCGGGGGTTTTTGACCTGCTCTCCGGGGTGGGGCTTTTGGCCCCAAAAATAAGCACTAAGGATGAATGATAATTTTTTTTTTGATATGGAGACGGGGCCATACGAGCGTCGCTCAGGCCCTGTAAAAAAACAACTAGATGATACAACTAGATTAATACACACACACACATATGTATAATATAAACAGACAAAGCCTTTCTGTTACAGTTCACCACTACACTGATGATTATAGGAATTCATACTACTACTTGTGCTACTACTGCTATTAATTTTACAACTACTATTGTTTCTACTATCACTACTACTTCTACTACTACTAATTTCGTGTTATTACGTCATGCTTTAGTTAAAACGATCACGTGTGTTACAGCGTCCCCTTTTGGTTGTAAATAATCAAAAGTAAACCAATCCATAAGTCCCAAAAACCATTGACTTCTGACACTGTCAATTATGCAGCGATTCATGTAAGTTCCGAGCGTGCGATTAAAAGGCCAGATATGGAGGCAGACAGCATTTGGGTCTTCTGTACCTTAATTACAGGTATGATTAGGGAGGGCAGACAGCATGGCTTTCTCGTGTACCTAATAATTATAGAGAGGAACCGATACCCCCCTTGATTCCTTTAAAACATCTTATTACATAATCACTCCTTTCATGCCTTTGGGTCCTTTTCCGGTGAGTCCTTATTCTGCTCCTTTACCTGCGGGCTATTTAGGGGAAAGGGGGGAAAGGGAAAGGGGGGGAAGGGAAGGTACGTGTCTCATGCTGTCTCGTGTGTGGCGGAAGGATGAGTGACCATTAGAAAGGTAAAAGGCAAAGGCAAGGCGATGGTGGGATAGCGCGGGAAGGCAGTAGAGAATTTTAAACAGGAGGAATATGAGTCATTTAAGGTTAATGGACGCTCGTAACCCCTCAGAAAATGCTAAGACATGATAAGTATTTGTTTTTCTAAAGACGGAAATATAGTGGATGAGGGGGACTTAGGGCGTGAATGAAGAGCCGTGTTAGGAGGTGGATAAGTTTGGCCGCGGTGTCATTGTTGTTGTTGTTTAATGCGTGAGAGGAGAGGAGAGGGTGGTGTGAGGGAAGGAAGGAAGGGTGGAGGGTACCCAAAAAGAGGGAGACGAGTTATGGCCGTAAACATAATGTGGGGAAACGAGGGTGGCAAGAAAAGTTTTGTTTGTGAAGTTTGGCATAGGGTTACCCAGGCGCTTTTGTATGTGTTTTTGGTGCTTGGTGTGTGGAAAATGCTTGTGGGATAATGGCTCTGCTACGCTGCTACTACTATACTTCACATACTCTATACTACTAAATACTACACTTTTACCTTTTGATGTGTGTTGGGCTTTTGTGTGAACGTTTGTGGGATAAAGGTCCCAGCTACTACTACTAAATACTTCTACTACTACTACTGCCCCAATATTCTACTTGACTTTACCTGCTATGCTACTGACCTTTTGCTAATACTGCTTCTACTGCTACGACTATTACTACTAATAACTCACGCCACCACCACCACCACCACCACCACCACCACCACCACCACCACACACACACCACACACACACACACACACACACACACACACACACACACACACCACACCCCAAAACACACACACCACCACACACACACACACACACACACCCCACACACACACAAACTTAAAAATGCACAAAAAACAATCAAACAAACAAGCAAGCATGAATTACAATACATGAAAATTAATTATACACTAAAAAAAATCATGACCAGTCAGACAAAGCCATTCTGCCGTAATCGTAATTACATCTCCACTTTTATGCTAATCACTCAGATACATTGCCAGGAACAATTACACGAGTATAATAAGATTACTAGTGAGGCTTAGGCAACTTTATGGTGCAGAGCAGAGGCTGTGTCCGAGGAGGCGTGTTCGAGGGACTTAGGAAAGACTACAGCCGCTTATAACCCAAAGCATGATTAGTTGATTGATTGATTCCTTAATTAACTTATTGGTTCACGTATTGCCTAGACGGTATTACAATTACGTTCAAAGGCGATTGATTGATTGATTAATAAATTGATTGATATACTAGTACACTTATTCTCTAGATGCTACAACAACTAGAGGTATTCGGTAAAGGTCGAATGAAAAAGGGAAGGAAAAAGGAAAAGGAAAAGAAGGGAAGGGAATAGTAATGAGAAATAAGGTTTAAATGATAATCACAAGAAACACAACAACAGAACACTAAGGCAAAGCCTGTTATTTAGTAGCCAGGGTTGGTGTGTTTTCCTTCACATGGGCAGGAATATTGAACCTCCCTGTAATTAAGAAAGATAAATAGATGAATACAGACATAAAACTTCATTAAATCAGTGCCTGGATGGAAGCCAATTGTTATTACTGCAAAGATGTGTCCAGTTTTCAAGGCGTTATTTATATTGAGATTATCATTGTTCAAAGTATTACTCAAAATTCATCCATTAATTACAGGTATGATTAGGGAGAATTTGTATTGCTGGTATGCTTTGTGTGTGTGTGTGTGTGTGTGTGTGTGTCTGTGTGTGTGTGTCTGTGTGTGTGTGTCTGTGTGTGTCTGTCTGTGTGTGTGCGCATGCGCGCGCGCGCGCACTATGAATAGCATATTGTGTTTTATGCTTTACGTTTTTTTGGTTATGCAGATTAATTGTTACCTGACACACACACACACACACACCACACACACACACACACACACACACACACACACACACACACACACACACTACGGGTACTCCGTAGTGTAGTGGTTACCACGCTCGGTTCACAACCGAGAAGTCCCGGGTTCGATCCCCGGGCGGAGCGGAAATAGATGGGCTGTTTCCTTAAAAACCAAGCCCAAGCTGTCCACCCAGCAGTGAATGGGTACCGGGTGTTAGCCGGGGTTTGTGACCTGCTCTCCGGGGTGGTGGCTTCGGCCAAAACTAAGCACTAAGGATGAATGATAATTTTTTTTTTGATATGGAGACGGGGCCATACGAGCGTCGCTCAGGCCCTGTAAAATACAACTAGATGAATACAACTAGATTAATACACACACACACATATGTATATATATAAACAGACAAAGCCTTTCTGTTACAGTTCACCACTACCACTGATGATTATAGGAATTCATACTACTACTTGTGCTACTACTGCTATTAATTTACAACTACTATTGTTACTACTATCACTACTACTTCTACTACTACTAATACGTGTTATTACGTCATGCTTTAGTTAAAACGATCACGTGTTGTTACAGCGTCCCTTCTGGTTGTAAATAATCAAAAGTAAACCAATCCATAAGTCCCAAAAGCCATTGACTTCTGACACTGTCAATTATGCAGCGATTCATGTAAGTTCGAGCGTGCGATTAAAAGGCAGATATGGAGGCAGACAGCATGGCTCTTCTGTACCTTAATTACAGGTATGATTAGGGAGGGCAGACAGCATGGCTCTTCTGCGTGTACCTAATAATTATAGAGAGGAACCGATACCCTCCTTGATTCCTTTAAAACATCTTATTACATAATCACTCCTTTTCATCGCCTTGGGTCCTTTACCGGTGAGTCCTTTATTCTGCTCCTTTACCTGCGGGCTATTGAGGGAAGGGGGAAGGGAGGGAGGGAGGGAAGGTACGTGTCTCATGCTGTCTCGTGTGTGGCGGAAGGATGAGTGACCATTAGAAAGGTAAAAGGCAAAGGCAAGGCGATGGTGGGATAGCGCGGGAAGGCAGTAGAGAATTTCAAACAGGAGGAATATGAGTCATTTAAGGTTAATGGACGCTCGTAACCCGTCAGAAAATGCTAAGACATGATAAGTATTTGTTCTCTAAAGACGGAAATATAGTGGATGAGGGAGACTTAGGGCGTGAATGAAGAGCCGTGTTATGGAGGTGGATAAGTTATGGCCGCGGTGTCATTGTTGTTGTTGTTTAATGCGTGAGAGGAGAGGAGAGGGGTGGTGTGAGGGAAGGAAGGAAGGGTGGAGGGTACAAAGAGAGGGAGACGAGTTATGGCGTGAAACATAATGTGGGGAAACGAGGGTGGCAAGAAAAGTGTGTTGTGAAGTTTGGCATAGGGTTACGAGGCGCTTTTGTATGTGTGTTGGTGCTTGGTGTGTGGAACTGCTTGTGGGATAATGGCTCTGCTACTGCTGCTACTACTACTACTACTACTACTACTACTACTACTACTACTACTACTACTACTACTACTACTACGCTTTTGTATGTGTGTTGGTGCTTGGTGTGTGGAACTGTTTGTGGGATAATGGCTCTACTGCTACTACTACTACTACTACTACTGCTACTACTACTACTGCTACTGCTACTACTATTATTACTAATACTACTGCTACTGCTACTACTATTACTACTAATACTACTGCTACTGCTACTGCTATAACTACTACTACTACTGCTACTAATACTAATACTAATACTAATACTAATACTACTGCCACTGCTGCTGTTGCTACTGCTACTGCTACTGCTACTGCTACTGCTACTGCTACTGCTACTACTACTACTACTACTACTACTTCTACTTCTACTACTACTGCCACCACCAACACCTTTACTGCAGCCACTATCTCTATATATTAATACTGATACTACTAATACTACTACATCTAATACTCTCACTATCTTCACTCCAATCAAAACTACATTATACCAAACATTCCCTTCCCCTCCCAAGTCAAAGCACACAACACACCTCTACACACAAGGGCGTCCTTAAAACCACTGCAACTCAATCACTACAACACCCCGTCACTACAACACTGGCCATCGTTCCCCCTTGATAGAAGAGAGAGAGAAGAGGAGGAGAGAGAAGAGAGAGAGAGAAGAGGAGAGAGAGAGAGAGAGAGGGGGAGAGGACGAAAACAGTTGCCAAAGGTCGGAAACAGCGAAGCAAGGAGAAATGGCCTGAAAGCACTTAAAAGGGAAAGGCTTCATGCTTTTTTTTAGACGTGACATGTTCGGTTTTTTTTACCCCCACACGCTCTATGTCAAGGGATGACATGCAAATTGTAAATGATATATTTTTTTTTTTTTTTTTTTTTTTTTTGCCCCGTTTTAAAAAAAATTTCACTTCTTTTTCGTCTTTTTTTTTTTTTTTTTTTCTTTTTGCCAGATAAAATTTTTTCATTTTTGTTTTCGCCTCCTTTTTATTTATTTAATCATTATTTATTTTTTTTTCCCCCCGATGAAAAAAAAAGTCCGTTTTTTCGTCAGCTTTTCATCCCGTTTCCCTCATTTTTTTTTTTTTTTTTTTTTTTTTTTTTTTTTTATCCTTTATTGTTTTTCCTTTCCTATTCTTCCATTTTCCTTTTTGTCAACAAATTTCCTTCTCATTATCATTCTTCTCCTATTTTTTTCCTTTTCCCTTTTTCCATCATATTCTCATCCCCTCCCCTGTTTTTTCTTTTTCCTATTTTTTAATTTTTTTCATTCCCATCCGTTTCTCCCCCCTTTTCCCCGCTTTCCCCAAAACCAGAGATCCAAAGTTCGAACCCCCGGCCCGGGGCAAAAAACTATTACGTGGGTCTCCTTCAGCGTGGGGGTCGTGTTTACCACCGCAGAATGGGCACAGACCCAGACCTGTATTTGTGACCTTGTTTTTCCCCCAGAGGAGGAGGACACCTTTTTCCCCCCCTTTGTGTTGTTTGGGTGTATCCCCAAACCCTTTTTTTTTTTGGGGTGTTTGTGTATGTGTGTGTGGTGTGTTCATTCACCCCTGGTCTTTTCCACGCGATGGTCGCGATCGCCAGTTCACCCTCTCGTGCGAGCTTGGAGCTCATTATACCGATCTTTTGGGGAAAGCTGGGACCTCACACACCAACACCCCCATCCCCTTGCTCAAGGGGCCCAGTAAACCGCCCCAAATTGTCAAGTGAAAAAACCCCCGGGGAAAGCGCAGGATTCGAACCGCTACCCGGGGAGTGAGAGACAAAACGTTATCAACCTGACCATCGCGCGGTGTGTTTTTTTGTGTGTGGTGTGTGTGTGTGTTGTCTGTGTGTGTGTGTGTGTGTGTGTGTGTGTGTGTGGGTGTGTGGTGTGTGGTTATTCATTCACCCATGGTCTTCTCCACGCGAGCTGGCTCGCGATCCCCAGTTTCACCTTCCCAGTGCGAGCTTGGAGCTCATTATTACCGATCTTTGGGCAAGCTGGGACCTCCACACACCACACAACCCCCATCCTCAGTGGATGCCCTCAGGGGGCTCAGGGGACAGTAACCGTCCGAATTTGTCAGTAAAAAAATCCCCGGGGAGCAGCAAGGATTCGAACGCCTACCCACAGAAGGGAGACCAGCACGCTATCAACCTGACCATCCCCATGTGTGTGTGTATGTGGTGTTTTGTGTGGGGTGGTTTTGTGTGGAGGCTTCCCCTTTCTCGTACACTTCTTTGGAAACCCATCTGGGGGGAAATTTTGCTGAATTTCATCTCTTACTTTCTTACACACCCACCACACACACACACCACACACACACACACACAACCCACACAAACAACACCACACACACACACACACAAAACCACACACACAAAACCCCACACACACACACACACACACACACACCACACACACCACACACAAAGAAAGAGAAAAGAGAGAGAGAGAAGAGAGAGGAAAAGGGGAGAGAGAGAGAGAGAAAAGAGAGAGGGAGAGAAAAGAGAGAGAGAGGGGAGAGAGAGAGAGAGAGAGAGAGAGAGAGAGAGAGGAAGAGAGAGTCCAGCATGAAAAGAATGTTTTAAAAGGGAAAACAACTTGAAAAGAGAGAAAAATAAAATTTTTACATGAAGAAAAGAAGAATTTGATAAACCTCGTTAAAGAATCCAAAAGAATGTGTCACTGAATGTTGAGTGCGACGCGTGAAGGAAAGTGTAACAAAGGGAAGGAAAGAATGTTAGGAATGCATTACACACCGGGATTTTTAAACCCAAAAGAGAGAGAGAGAGAGAGAGAGAGGAAAAGAGAGAAGAGAGAGGGGAGAGAGGAGAGGGGAAAAGAGAGAGAGAGAGAGAGAGAGAGAGATAGAGAGAGGAGAGGGGAGCATGGAACGAAAAAAAGACTATGCCGAAATAACATGTCAGGAGAGATTAGATTAAGCTCTTAACTCCACATAAGACGGAAGAAAAAACTATAAGGAAGAGAAAACGTTATGTCGTTAGAGCGTATTAGCGTAGAAAACGTAGCCTTTGGTTGTCTGGGTTACGGCAGGTTGGGGAAAGATAAAGAGACAGTCTCTTTACCTTGGGTTGGGGGAGCTTGCCAAGACCCGGCAAGGCCAAACGGGCCCAGGAAGAAACGGTAAAAATCTTGTAATTCATGACTAACTTATTTCAGACTTTTGGTAAAGTCTTTGTACGTTTTCAAGAAAGCATCTGAAGCTCTGTGTGTGTGTGTATGTGTGTATGTGTGTGTGTGTGTGTGTGTGTGTGTGTGTGTGTGTGTGTGTGTGTGTGTGTGTGTGTGTGTGTGTGTGTGTGTGTTCATCTAATTGTCTATTCATCTAGTTGTAATTTACAGGGCCAGACCAATCCTCGTGTGGCCCCGTCTCCTTTTCAACATTTTTATCATTCATCCTTAGTGCTTTCTGTTGGCCGAAGCCAGCACCCCGGAGAGCAGGTCACAAACCCCGGCTAACACCCGGTACCCATTCACTGCTGGGTGGACAGGGTCTCGGGTTTTAAGGAAACAACCCATCTGTTTCCGCTCCGCCCGGGGATCGAACCAGGGACTTCTAGATTGTGAACCGAGCGTGCTTCCCTTACACCACGGAGTACGCCAAGTGTACCCGGAGTGTGTATATGTGTGTGTGTGTGTGTGTGTGTGTGTGTGTGTGTGTGTGTGTGTGTGTGTGTGTGTGTGTGTGTGTGTGTGTGTGTGTGTGGTCTGTGTGAAAGTAGGAAGAAAATACAATGTTTGTTAATGTGGTTCGTTTATAGAAAGTTATTTGTGGATAGAAATCTGCTAAGCCATGAAAGAAAGAAAGAAAGAGAGAGAAAGGAAGAAAGAAAGAGAGAAAGGAAGAAAGAAAGAGAGAGAGATCACTGTTTAAATATTAAAAGAGAGAGAGGCAATGATGAAGCACCCTGAGATCTAACGACTTGAGTAGAGAAAGCCTGGATTGTAGAGAGCCTCCTCCTCCTCCTCCTCCATTGTCCTTATCCCTCTCCTCCTCCTCCTCCTCCTCCTCCTCCTCTCCTCCTCCACATATTGTATCTTCATCATATTTATCTTTCCTCATCCTTGCTCGTAATTCATCTTTGCTTAATTAATACAATTCTCTCATTTCAAGTCTCTCTCTCTCTCTCTCTCTCTCTCTCTCTCTCTCTCACTCTCTCTCTCTCTCTTCTTCTCGTTCTCTCTCTCTTCCTCTCTCTCTCTCTCTCTGAGCTCTCTCTTCTCTCTCTCCTCCTTTCTCTCTCTCTCTCATCTCTCTCTTCTCTCTCATCTCCTCTCCTCTCCTCTCTCTCTTCTCTCTCGCTCTCTCTCTCTCTCTCTCTCATCTCTTTCTCTTTCTCTTCCATTTTCATTTTCTCCCCGTCGTTTCACCACTCTAAGAGATCACACACACACACACACACACCACACACACACACACACACACACACACACACACACACACACACACACACACACACACACACGTACGTACGTTTTTTGAGGACGGAATGAGGACTTTTGACCATTCTTTTTAATCACCATTAGAATACCTCACTTAATGAAGCGTATTAGTGAGTCCTCTGAAGTGTAATTGAAAAAGAAATAATATTCCTGTGCTTTTTGTTCCTGATAAAGTGGAGAATTATTGGTTTGGTTAGTATTACTTGGTTTCCGTCAGTGTGGTTTGACTTCAAACTTTTCTCGTGTTTTCTTTTTTGGTAAGGAAAGTATTTAGTGGGCATTATGATGTATGATGTGTGTGTGTGTGTGTGTGCGCGTGTGTGTGTGAGTGTGTGTGTCATTCATTCACCCATTGTCTTGCCCACGCGTATGTGTATAAGTGTGTGTGTGTGTGTGTGGCTCAGTCCAGACGGAGAGGCATGTCGTGGATAGTTGTCCTGTGACTCAATATTTGAGAGATAGTTACACATTTAATACTTTGGATGATTAGTTTGCAATTTTAGTAATGATGCTTATGTGCAAGATTGTTCATGATATATTGCGGGCGTATGATTTTACTGTAATCTTAAATTATAATGTGATTCTGTTGGCTTGTAGTCAATAAACTAAACTAAACTAACTAAACTGTGTGTATGTGTGTGTGTGTGTGGTTTTTTTTTGTGTGTGGTTGGGTGTGTGTGTGTGTGTGTGTGGTGTGTGGGTGTGTGGTGTGTGTGTGTGTGTGGTGTGTGTGTGTGTGTGTGTGTGTGTGTGTGTGTGTGTGGGTGTGTGTGTGTGGTGTGGTGTGTGTGTGTGTGTGTGGTGGTGTTATATCGGGAAAAGTTACATGATGCAAAACAAATAAAAAAGTGGTGCCATTGTTAGCCGGTGCAACGCTTTGCCTGATTGTTGTTGTGTTCACGCCCACAAGTTTAATTGATGCTCGCAAAATACTACCATTGAGCGATACCAACCCCCTATGTATTTGTTTGTACGTACGTGTGCTTGTTTGCTTGTTTGTTTGTGTATCGGTGAATCACGACCGCTCGCTAACCGATCGGCAGTCGACTGGACGTGGAAACATTTAGTCCCCGGGATGATGTGTACTGCGTGACGCGATGTCCCTTCACCTCATCACTCAGAATGCTTAATGGTACCGCAGGGAGGAGGTTGTTAGGCTGTTAGCAGGTGATGTTGTTGTTGTTGTGGTAAGAGGGTTGTTAGTAGGCGATTCAACTTAACAGGCTTTAAAGTAATCGTCCAGACCATTTCATCATTCCTGATTTAATGCAATCAAATCATAGCCATTAACGAGTATATCAACAATACGTCGTCACTTTTTGTATCCAGTCAGCCGTTTTTAAATAATCCGCAATCAAAATCTGCAAATTCCCCGAGTTCTCAAAACACTCCTCAAGGTTTGCAGACGCTCAGGCTCAGGCTCGGTGACGTAGCATCAGGGAGGCTCCTCTTCCCGCGCGCTGATCAGAGGCACGTAAACGCAGAGATAAATATAGTACTTGAAGATATTTGGGTGTTTCTGATAGATTTGTTTTGCTATATGCCACATGCATGCATCCTTTATGGGTGCAGCATGCTTCCTTCCCACACACACGCCTGCACACCGACACCCTTCCCACACACACGCCTGCATACACGCCTCCTTCCCACACACACGTCTGCATATACGCCTCCTTCCCACACACACGCCTGCACACACGCCTCCTTCCCAAACACACGCCTGCATACACGCCTTCTTCCCACACACACGCCTGCACACACGCCTCCTTCCCAAACACACGCCTGCATACACGCCTTCTTCCCACACACACGCCTGCACACACGCCTCCTTCCCCCACACACCCCTGCACACACGCCTCTTTCCCACACACACGCCTGCACACACGCCTCTTTCCCACACACACGCCTCCTTCCCACACACACGCCTGCACACACGCCTCCTTCCCACACACACGCCTACATACACGCATCCTTCCCACACACACGCCTCCTTCCCACACACACGCCTGCACACACGCCTCCTTCCCACACACACGCCTGCACACCGACACCCTTCCCACACACACGCCTGCACACACACCTCCTTCCCACACACACGCTTGCATACACGCCTCCTTCCCACACACACGCTTGCATACACGCCTCCTTCCCACACACACGCCTGCACACACGCCTCCGTCCCACACACACGCCTGCACACCGACACCCTTCCCACAATTCCCACAATTCCCATAATTCCCCTCCTCCCCCTATGCCCCTTCAACCCCCCCCCACCCCCCAGTGTGCCTGCCTGCCTGCCCACCCCGCTGTCCGTGTGTGTGTGTGTGTGTGTGTGTGTCTGCCCCGCCCCCCCACAGCCACCACCACACTTGTCTACGTTCCCGGGCGCCTCTGTTCCGCCAGTCAGGTGTGTGGCTGACCTTACGTTGATTTGATGACTATTCTGATATGTTAGCCAGTAATTTATATGTAGTTATTTAATAATTTGAATTTTTTTCCTTGTGGGCTTGGTGAAATTTATATATAACTGTATAAAGGTATAGTCTGTATCATATTGTTACTGGGTATAGTTGTAAAGGCATTTATTGTGTGTGGAATCCAATAGAGTGCAGGGTGGAAGGGGTGAGAACACTTGCAACGTTGGTCTCCAGAGATGTCGAATGTTAGGTTAGGTTAGGAGTGTGTGAGGTGAGGTTAGGTTAGGAGTGTGTGAGGTGAGGTTAGGTTAGGAGTGTGTGAGGTGAGGTTAGGTTAGGAGTGTGTGAGGTGAGGTTAGGTTAGGAGTCTATGAGGTGACCAGGAACCTCCACATGTCCATCAGAAACGATCATGAACTAGACTATACTCTGGGTTTTTTTACGAGGTGAAAAATCCTGACCCCCTTGCTGCTTACTGACTGATATTTGATGCCAGGAGAAGGGAATGCTACAGTTCTAATAAATTTCAGCTGTATTTTATCATAGTTAACTATATTATCAGGTAAACATAGGCATCACTTTAAGCATGAGACTTTAAGATAGAATGGAATTTTTGCCTCGTTAAAAAACAGACTATAGAGTTAAGAAGGTTTACAGTCTTGTTGATATTCTTTCTTCCTTTACAACTCAGGAACTGCCACGTGTAGGTCTCACGGCCTCTTGTAGCTTCCTTATTTTCTTATGTTCTTATGTTCACACACACGCCTCCATCCCACACACACGCCTTCACACCGACACCCTTCCCACACTCACGTCTGCACACACATCTCCGTTCCACACACACGCCTGCACACCGACACCCTTCCCACACACACGCCTGCACACACGCCTCCTTCCCCCACACACGCCTGCACACACGCTTCTCCTTCCTACACACACGCCTGCACACCGACACCCTTCCACACCACACGCCTGCACACACGCCTCCTTCCCACACACACGCTTGCATACACACCTCCTTCCCACACACACGCCTGCACACACGCCTCCTTCCCACACACACGCCTGCAGACACGCTTCCTTCCCACACACACGCCTGCACACCGACACCCTTCCCACACACACGCCTCCTTCCCACACACACGCCTGCACACACGCCTCCTTCCCACACACACGCTTCCTTTCCACACACACGCCTGCACACCGACACCCTTCCCACACACACGCCTGCACACACGCCTCCTTTCCACACACATGTCTGCACACCGACACCCTTCTTACACACACGCCTGCACACACGCCTCCTTCCCACACACACGCCCTCCACACACGTGTGTGTGTGTGTGTGTGCAGGAAGGGTGTTGGTGCGCAGGCGTGTGTGTTGGAAGGAGGCGTGTGTGCAGGCGTGTGTGTGGGAAGGGTGTCGGTTACAGCGACAGATTCACTGTCTGACACCGAAGTACAATCGCTCATCATAACATTTGCCGACAGGTGTCAGACAGAGTGTCTGCGGTCGTCCCTGTTCTGACGTCATCAATAACAGTCGTAGGCCTGTTGGAGGGAAGATTTTTTTTTTCGCGCGCTTTTTACAAAAGTCGTGTTTTTACGGAAATAAGGCCTGGAAATCAATTATTTTTGGTGGATTAGGTGTTTTGAATGTACATTCAACATAATTAGGCAAAAAAAAAATGGGTCTGGACGATTACTTTAAGAGGTGCTACTTTACCTCTTATGTTATTAATTAAGGAAAACATAGGAATACATACAGCAAATACAGATACAGATACAACCAATTAATTTGTGTTAGTAGCCTTCCTGATAGTTTAAGCAGTGAAACAATTTGCCTGAATTGGTACTATGGTCCTCAACCTTTGCTGCTAACGTACACTTGTGATGGTCACTCCAATGAAAATTAGTTAAGGATGTATGGCCATTATTGGCCCTCAAGTAGCAAAACAAATCAAAAGAGCGGGAGAAGAAAAGCAGAAAAAAAAAGAATAAAACTAATTATCTTGAAACAGGTAGTGCTTCGTTCCTCCCAGTTTGTTACGTACTGTTTATAATGTTGATGGGACAGTGTGAGGCTTTTTGAGTTTGTTAACCACCATACTGATACACCATACACGGCTGGTAGTTATGGTGCTGGTGATTATAATGATGTTTATGGGTGTAATGGTGGTGGTAGCAAGGATAAGAACATAAGAACATAAAAAAATAAGGAAGCTACAAGAGACCGTGAGACCTACATACGTGGTAGTTCCTGTTACTTAACACTACTACCTCCATCCACCTTTCATCCCCATCCATGAAATTGTCTAGCCTCCTTATAAAGCACCCTATTGACTCCGCACTAACTACCTGATGACTACGTCCATTCCAATCATTTACCACCCTACTTGTGAACCAGATTCTCCCTATTTCTTTTGTAAATCTAGGATGGTGCTAATGATGCCGTCAAAGTCTGTGTTACTACCAATTTACAACGTACAACTTGGGATGTTAATTGGTGATGATGGTGGTAGTAGAGGGGGCAAGGATGGTGCTATGTGAGGTTATTGTGGTGATGGTTGTGGTTATAGCGGGGATGGTGAATACTCAGATAGGCTCACGAGGCACTAATGGCAAGCAACACATGGCTGAAATGTGTGTGTGTGTGTGTGTGTGTGTGTGTGTGTGTGTGTGTGTGTGTGTGTGTGTGTGTGTGTGTGTGTGTGTGTGTGTGTGTGTGTGTGTGTGACCTAGTTTGAAGCAGCCACATGGTGGAAGAGGACTAAATAGACATGGGATGTAGTGGAGCGACCTAACGACACGACCTGGGCAGCGCGAGCAGAGGTCAGGTGTCGCTAATAGGCCATCAAAAGTAATTCACACCTGCCCGGGAGAGGTAATCAGTGGCTGCGATACTAACATTCAAGCGTGAAAAAAGAAAGATAGACTAAAAATGTGGCACGCGTGGTAGTGATTGGCGCTCAGGGTTCAATTAGAGACTGTGATTGAGATTGGTGATGGTGATGATCTCGTCTTATTTATCTGTGGTTTTTATATTTTCGTGTGTGTGTGGGGGTGTGTGGGTGTGTGGGAGTGTGTGTGTGTGTGTGTGTGGTGTGTGGGGTGTGTATGTGTATGTGGGTTTGTGTGTGTGTGTGTGTGTGTGTATGGGTGTGGGTGTGTGTGTGTGTGTGTGTGTGTGTGTGTGTGTATGGGTGTGTGTGTGTGTGTGTGTGTGTGTGTGTGGGTGTGTGTGTGTGTGTGGATGGGTTTTTTCTGTCTGTGCCGCAATCTTAATCTCTCTCTCTCTCTCTCTCTCTCTCTCTCTCTCTCTCTCTCTCTCTCTCTCTCACAACCTCATAACAAGAGCACCAACAGATGGCATCACAGCCTTATGGTAATTCAGGCAGTAACTCGCCCCGGCTGCCAAGAATTAATAGCACCTAAACAACAAAGCGCTCTGGAAAAACTAGGCCGCCTATATATTAGGTGGCTTAATCGCCCTATGGATTCTTGGGGGAGTTAGACGCTTCATAGATCCGCCTTGTGTAATGGAGGGGAGTGTAATCGTGTTGGGTCGTGTTATAGAGGAGGAGGAGGAGGAGGGGTGGATTTAGTATGTATGGTGGTCTTTTAATGGTTAATATTTGTGCTTTGAAGTTTATGGCTCACCCCTTACCGCTGTTACTCCCTCTTTACCCTCTCTGCCTCCCGGTCTCTTTCCCGGTCTCTTTCCCTTCTCTCTCTCTCTCTCTCTCTCTCTCTCTCTCTCTCTCTCTCTCTCTCTCTCTCTCTCTCTCTCTCTCTCTCTCTCTCTCTCGGTATTGTCCACTCTCCCTTTCTCTCACTCTTTCCACTCTCTATCCATTATCCATATCTATATCCATATTCAAAGCGTCATTTACATAATGTTAAAGACAAAGTGTGTCATTTCCATACATTGTGACGAGGCATAAAAACACGGTCACTGGATGGGGGTCAGAGAGAGAGAGAGAGAGAGAGAGAGAGAGAGAGAGAGAGAGAGAGAGAGAGAGAGAGAGAGAGAGAGAGAGAGAGAGAGAGAGAGAGAGAGAGAGAGAGAGATACACACACACAAAGACAATAAAACAAATCAAAGGTCTCTTCTATATTATTGATATATTGAGTCACACAGGAAAAACACACACACACACACACACACACACACACACACACACACACACACACACACATACACACACACACGCGCGCGCGCGCACACGCACACAGATAGATAGATAGATAGATATATTTATTGACTACAGTTTTATAACACAAAACATACGCATAAGTAATGAAAATACAAAATCTCCACAGCAAGTAAAAACACATGTAGACCACAATATTAATAGTCATTAATTAAATTAATATATTGCAGCAAAATTATTCCTAAGCAAAATCATGAAAACCACAAAACTTAAGCAAAGAAAACGTATAACATCCAATAACTAAATATACTAAACCATAGTTTACTGTTATCGATACTGTTATCTATGACTAAACTTATATGCATAATTTATACATTAAGTAGTGTTAGCCATTGAAAAAACATTCCTCATTTATATACCTTTAGCACATCATAAATTACTATACCACATATTACATCATTTGTAAAGTTTGCAAAAAGATCCTTCAAAGTCTGGTAGGCATACCTGTGCCTATAGTGCTGTGTAAGGACACACTCCTCGACCACGTGCCTCTCCGTCTGCACCTCACCACACCTGCACAGCCGCTCCTCCAGCGGTAAGCGGCCCCGCCCGCGCCTATTGCAGCGCCCAGTCTCTACTGCTAAGGTGTGGCCAGACACTCGAAAATTATATTCTATGAAACAAACACACACACACACACACACACCTCCTGTAGGACCTTGCAACACCACCAGCAGGAGCCAAAAGGTGACGTGCCACAGTGGAGGTGCCATGATGGTGGTGGTGGTGCCCTTTGTAGGTATCCCAAGACAGGTGTCCGAGGGGTGGCCAAGGGCTTGTGTTTAAGGGCTCGGGGCTCTGAGGGCTTTACATTTTATTCTTCCTGTTTTTTTATTCTCTCTCATCCTTGTTTATTCTGTGCTATTTTTTGTCGTGATATACTTTTCTGTTTGCGTTGGGTTATGTTGTTTGTTTTGAAAAATGTTGTTAATGATGGTGTATTTTTTTTTCTCTCTCTCTCTCTCTCTCTCTCTCTCTCTCTCTCTCTCTCTCTCTCTCTCTCTCTCTCTCTCTCTCTCTCTCTCTCTCTCTCTCTCTCTCTCTCTTTCTCTTCTTTTCTCTTCACCGTTTCCTTGCCTGCCAGCCGTCCCCTTGTCGCTATGTGTGTGTGTGTGTGTCATAATATCATCACTACCCCTCAACCACCCTTATCTTTGTTCCTAATGCCGCGTGGTGGGGGTCCAAGAGGATGTATAATAGAGCTTCATACAAACACCACCCAGCGGCACCCCCTAAGACGCCTGTACTCCCCCCCCCTCCCCCACCCCAACTCCCTTCACTCTCCCTACATACCCCCTCCTCCTCCTCCCTAACCCTTTGCATTCCTCCTCCTCCTCCTCCTCCCCCACCCCCTCCCTTTTCCTGTCTCGCCCGCGCCCGTGCCAAGTTATCCGCCAATCAGAATTCCGCATCGCACACAACACGGCTCACGATGGCTGCTATCAACAAGTTTTTCAAGTAAAAAAAAAAAAACTTTCCTGCTATACGCCTTTTCATGTGTTTATTATTATTTTACTCTTTCTTATATTTTGCGGGGTTTACCTTCTTGGAGGTGGTGAAATAAATATTTGTTGGTGGCACCATTTTTGTCGGTGTGTGTGTGTGTGGTTGTGTGTGTTGTGGTGTGTGTGTGTGTTTTGTGTGTGTGTGTGTGTGTGTGTTTTGTGTGTGTGTGTGTTTTTACAGTCACTGCAAATGCATAAGATACACGTGTTCTGACACGTTGAGACAACTGTTCTGCTACCATGAACTACAGGTGTGTAACAATGTATTCACAACACTACATCATAACAGACATAGCAAGAGGAAGGGGTTGCGGTCAGGTGTGGGCAGGTGTGTGTTTATCTGCTTCCACACTAGTGTGTGGAAGCAGATAAACCTTTGATAGTAAACAACCAATAGCAATCACTTTATTGGAAGGTGTGACAGTTTCCTTTTTTTTCTCCCTCTTTTTTTACATCTATGCCTATAGCGCCTGTAGGCAGTGGTGACCCAGGGCTCGGACGGTAAGCTCTGGAGGTTCACTCGAGGGCTGTGATGGTTGGCCCTCGCCCGTGGTGGCGCAGGCAGGATTTTTATAGTGACGCCTGTGATTAGAGGCTCATGCCGCCACCCCTGTGTCCTCCGATGCACTCGCAATCGAAGGTAGAGTTAATGGGCAAGGCATGTGAGTGTTCTTAGGCCACTCGACGATGCAGAAAGACTTTGGTTTTCTTCGGGGATCGAACTCGGGTCACCGAGAACGCCACTCAGAGGCGCTAACCACTCTGTTACCGCCTCCCCCAAACCTCCCTCCACGCCTTATCGTGGCGTGGCGTGGTGGGAGGCGCCGGCAGTAGGGCAGCAGCAGGAGAGGAGGGACAGAGGGAGGCACCGAGCACATCTTGAAGGGCACGAGGCAACTCTTTTCTCTCTTACCATCGGACACCCTGTATTTTGGGCTGAAAGTGAAATATACGGCGTGGAGTCAAACCATTCCCTTTACAACAGCCTGAAAACTTTGATAAACTTCAAATTCATACACTCGTTCAACACTTGCGACCTCTAGACTAGCGCACAGTTTAGTTGAGAGTTAAGTGTGTGAGTGAGTGGTGGAGAGGAGATGCTCGAACACACTCCACACCCCAGCTGGCACGCGGTCCAGCAACACCCCTGAGTGGGGGAATTGTTGAGAGGGCGGCCCGGCAGGGTTGCCAGATCGCAGACTGTGTTCCCACCCAAACTCATCCCAAAAACCAGCCCAAAACCGCGACCTTCGTCCTCAAAAAACCGCGACAAAACCACCAAAATATTCGACAGTAATATACCTATAAAAAACTTATATAGATATTAGGTATACATATATATTAGCATACATACCTATTACCCATTCATGCCTTACATGCTATACTATATTGGTTTTTTTCTGACATTTATATATCAGGTTATATCAACCACTCCTGATCGTCAGCATTGGATAAAAGTCCTTTGTAGAAAGTGACAGTAGTTCCTCTGTGGGTGAACTCATAGCACAGTACGTGTTTATTTCTATGCTGACTGCACGGACATATATGTATTTTCTAACTCTTGTTGGCAAGTCACTCAGCTCAGGCAAGCAAATTCCTGTCCTCCTCTGATCACTGCAGCTGTAGGCAACTGTGTCTGTAACAGCCCTCTCTGCGTCCTCTCTCCTTATAGACTTAGAAGTTTAGCGAGAGGCTGATGTGGGGTGGGACGTCCCCCCGGGTGGGTCCTTGGAGGGTATGGCATGAACCAGGTCATATAATTCATCATCCCTTTGGATGTCAGTAGGATGCACCGCTGCCACAGCCTCCAGAATACGGTTTTCCTTTTATGGTTGTTATTTTTTTTCATATCTTCTTGGCCCGCCATTTACTTGCACTTGATGGCAGACTTAAGGGCTCAGGGCAGGAACCAACGACCCATTATAATTATCACATCCTCCTCCTTCTCCTCCTCCTCCGCCTCCTCCTCCGCCTCCTCCTCCACTTGTAGGATGGGTTTATAATAGTCTTGCTTATAAAAGTATATGTTATTTAACGGTAACGAGCCCTATATCCCACTATGTCGCGGAGTAGCGTTTTCGTACCAAGGCCCTCTCTTCCTCGGCGTTGTTCTCACAGATCGATGATACATTGTGCCACGGCGGTGCACTGTGTGGTGTGGCCAGTAGTGCGTGATTGTATAGATTCATGTTTATTTGCTTTATACATGTTTTAAAGTAACTGTCATAAGTTTTTTAAGTTATTAATAAACTGTTTTTTTTTTTAACTCATAGGAGGCTACTTTCAGATTTTCGTCCGCGAAAATTCCTGGATCTCTTTCATTTAGTTTAACAACACATTATCATAGCAGGACCCGTTGGCCCCTCGCACCCAGAGCGTATGCACGGGTATTTTACCACCGGTTGGGATCTTGGAAATGCCCCTTATGTTAGCAATCGGTAGAATCAAATATATATATATATGTATATATATATATCTTATATATATATATATATATTATATATATATATATAAATATATATTTATATATATCTATATATATTATATAATATATATATATAATGATTATATATATATATATAGTAAATATAATGGCTTCTTTTTTAATTACAAAATCATTTTTATTTTAAAACGCGAAACTATTAGTCCTACAAGGAAACATATTTTTTTTTAATTGGGAAAATAATATAATATAATAATATACTAAATAATGTTATTAATCACCAATATCAACCCGGCAGGCATACATGCAAACAAAGCAAAACAGCAACAAGACCATAGAGAAATGTTAAGCTTGAGGTGTTCAACTTGATGTTATGATTGGCATTTAGAGAGAGATATATAGTTGTTTAATAATCTTTCTTCACTCTTCGTTATAGAAATACAATAACATAAAGCATAAGAAAAAAGGAAGCTCACAGAGGCCGTGAGACCTACACGTGGTAGTTTCCTATAAATGTCACAAACTTCACTCGAAAACACGTTGAATAGAAATATCCTTTGTAAAGTTCATCAAATTAAAGTATATTACAATGATGATGGATAATGTATTAATGATATGAATATCATAATAATTGGTGATAGATATAATTCTTGTAATCATAATAATATTCTGATAATACTTCGTATTAATTCCAGTTTGACAACCGAAATTCACGTTTCGGTGGAAACGAAAACAATATTTTTTTCTGGCTGGTGAGTTTTTGATGTTTTGAATTAATCTGCTAAACCGTTTTCTAAACGGTTAGCTTTCTAAAAAACAAAAAAGTTCTTTGCGACGAGCACACAAACGGTGACAGATTAATTCAAAAAAAACACATCACAAAGCTCTCAACCATAATTTTTTTTATGCATCCGATCAAGTGAATTCGGTGTCAAGACCCTGGAAATTTGCAAAAAGTGCAAAAAAAAAAACCAAAAAGCCAATTATTTAAATGACATGATGATAATGATCATGATAACTGTGTTCCTTTTTTCAAAACAATAAAGTATCTTACTAACCGGCATGGGTCGGCCAAGAAAGGCGACGAAGGGGTGAGCGGGAAGGAGCTTTTTGTTCTGTGCTATCGCTGGTTCTCTGCCATGGTAGGTTTTGATATATTGTACGATAATTTAGCAGCTACTCTCTTATGTAGATAAGAACAATAGATAAAGCGGCTGAAGTGACGCAACTAAACACTGCACTTCAACCTGCGTGCAGGGCGTCAGGGCTGTGTCTTGGGCACGAAGATCTCCTCCCCAGTCTCTCCCCGGCAGGCAGGAAAGAAGCGCTGGCAACGTTCTACTCCTCTTTTTCTCCGTCAGTTTGTATTAGAGGGACGCGTAATAGCGTTTGATATCCCACCGTCCACCACGGGTTCTCCGGCGCGGCGCAGAAGTGTCTTCCCGTGGCAAACGTTCTTCGCGCCCTGTGGTCAGTTCTCCCGCGTCAGTTTCAGAGACGGTCAAGGTCCACCCCTGCACGCGTGGTTGCTGACATTGTCGCGCAGACCCTCTCATCTCCCCGCGGCGACGCCATTAAACGACATGCGGTCATGTTTGGTCCCGCCGCGTCCGCGCCCCGGCACGGCCCCGCTGCTGGCGAGGAAGGTCTCTCCTTCCTTGTGCGTCGACGGCCTCCGCACCCTCCTCTTTTCAGGGCTGGCGCCGCCCCGTCCTCGCGTGCTTGCTCCCCTGCGACACACGCGTGTCCCCTGGGCTTCTGAGGCGCCGCTGCGCTGCAGCAAGCACCTCCACCATGGATGTCACGGCGGCATGAACCGCTCCATGTCCACCACAGATGGACTTCCACCAACAACGAGCAGCGGCAACCCCTGTGCTCCTTTCCCAACGCTACACTCGAGCAGGGGGGCGCTTGGGGGGCCCGCAGGTGCCGCTGGTGCGGGGCAACGGCGGCCTCCCAGCTTCTCTGGTCTGTGGCTGCTCTCTAGCTTCTCTCCTGCGCGGAGAGTGCAGAAGAGTAAACGGGTCATCTGGTACTGTTCTATCTGTTCTTCATGTGTAAAATCTACCCACACCCACCACTACTAACCACCACCACTTACACCCACCTACGTCCACATCTTACCACCACTACTACCTTACTACCACCCGACCACACCCACCTTCCCCGCTATTTTGTTCAGCTAGCTCACAATTGGTTGTTTGAAATTGATTCGATAATCTTTCATTATACTATATACGGGGGGGGGGGTAATTCTAAAGAACTTGTATGTAATAGGTAGCGGGAGTTTTACTCACAGAACTAAACCAGTGACGGTGCAGAAGGGGGAAAAACAGGTTTCCCAACAAAGCAAGCCGGAAGAGGGCGGACACAGATGAAAAAGGGCCCTACCAGTCAACGGTTTCCACACGAAGGAGCGCACAGGGCCAACTCTTGCAAACTAACTCCCTCCGTCACGTGTGGTCCGTGGGCGGGGAAACGGTCAACCATTACGCAGGGGGGGAAGGGGGGTGGGGGGCTGAAAGGGAAACAAAGTTGAACCTTCGATCATCCTCGTGGTCTTTGTAACTAAATTTGGACTTGTATTTAATAATTTTGTTAATTACGGGAGTTATCATGACGTGCAGAAGGTCCCGCAGCCCGCCTCACGCCACTCCCTCTTCCGTGGTCGTGGCTGAAACGCAACTTACCAGGAAAAGCTGAAGATTGTAACATCAACTTCTCTTGATTAATTCTTTTTTATTTTTCTATTTCTCTCTACATAGTACTTTGGGTTTATAAAAATGTAGTATTGTTAATTATTATAATTTATTATTTCTTTTTAAGGGTTCTTTTTTCATTATTAATTTGTTTATTTTAAATAATATTTATAGGGGATCACTTCAAACGGGGATGTTTGGCGAGTATTATTTTCACACGACATCGTAATGAAAGCACGGGTGAAGATCTTCTCTCTCCCCTCATTCCTTCTCTCTCGCCCCATCTCCCTCTCTCATCTCTCCCCTCTCTCTCCTCTCTCTCCTTTCTCTCTCCTCTCCCCTCTCTCTCTCCCCTCTCTCTCTCTCTCTCTCTCTCTCTTTTCTCTCTCTCTCTCCCCTCTCTCTCTCTCTCTCTCTTTTCTCTCCTCTCTCTTCTCTCTCTCTCTCTCTTCTCTCTCTCTCTCTCTCTCTCTCTCTCTCCTTCTCTCTCTCCTCTCCTCCTCTCTCCCCTCTCTCTCTTTTCTCTCCTCTCTCTTTTCTCTCTCTCTCTCTCTCCTCTCTCCTCTCCCCTCTTCTATTCGTGAATTATTGAATTGTAATTGCTACTCTATGCAGTGAGAAGAAGCGAATGAATCCAGGAAATTGTGATGGCCTCAATTGTTTCCTTGTTCGTTTCAGAACAAGCAAGTTGCAGCGTCCTGATAGCGGCCAACATGCTGCTACAAGAGCCTTAGGTAAGTACGTGTGGTGGGGTGTGTGTGTGGGTGTGTGTGTGGTGGTGTGGGTGTGGGTTGGGTGTGGGTGTGGGGGGGGTGGGGAGAAAGGGGTGGGGTAAAGGGGGGGGAAGGGGGGAGGGAGGGAGGGGAAAAAACGGGGGGATGGGGGGGAAAAAGGGGCCTTTTTTTTTAAAAAAAAAAATAAACAAAAAACAGAAAAAAAATGTAGGGGTGGAAAAAAATTAAAAAAAATTTTTAAAAAAAAATTATTGGGGGGGGGGGGAAAAAATAATTTTTGTTTTGAAAATTTTAAAAAAAGGATTACATTTTTTTATTCAAGGGGTTTTCCCCCCAAAAAATTTTTAAAAAATTTTTTTTTTTTTTTAAAAAAAATTTTTTAAAAAAATTTTCCCCCTTTTTTTTTTTTTCCCCTTTTTTTGGGGGTTTCCCCCCGGGGGGTTTTTTTGGGTTTTTTTTTTTTAAAAAAAAATTTTTTTTTAAAAAAAAAGGGGGTTTTTTTTAAACCCTTTTTTTCCTTTTTTGGGGCGGTTTTTTTAAAAAATTGGGAAAAAAAACCCCCCCCCCAAAAAAAAGGGGGAAATTTTTTTTTTCCCCTTTTTTTTTTTTTTTTTTTTTCCCCCCAAAAAAAATTTTCCCCCCCCAAAAAAAACCCCCCCCCCTTTTTTTTCCCCCCTTCCCCCCCCCCCCTTTTTTAATTTTTTTCCCCTTTTTTCCCTTTTTTCCCCCCTTTTTTCCCCCCCCCCCCCCCCTTCTCCCCTGGGTTTTCCTCTTCTCTCCCCTTTTTTTTTCCCCCCTCTCCTCCCCTCTCTTTTTTTCCCCCCCTTTTTTTTTTTTCCCCCCCCCCCTTTTTTCTCTTCCCCCCCCCCCCCCCCTTTTTTTTTTTTTTTTTTTAAAAAATTTTTTTCCCAAAAAAATTTTTTTAAAATTTTTTTTTTTTTTGGGGGGTATGGGTTTTAAAAAAAAAAAGTTTTAGTAGTAGAGTGGTGGGGGAAAAAGGTGTTTAAAAAAAAGGGTTTCCCCCCCCAAAAAAAAAAACCCCCTTTGGGGGGGGGGGGGGGGGGGGGGGGGGGGGGGGGGGGGGGGGGGAAAAAAAAATTTTTGGAAAAAAAAAACCCCCGGGGAAAAAAAAACCCGGGCCCCCTTGGGAAAAAAACCCCCCCCCGGGATTGGGAAAATTTTTTTTTTCCCCCCGGGGAATTGGGGGGGGGGGGTTTTTTTGGGGGGGGAAAAAATTTGGGGGTTTTTAAAGGGGCCGGGAAATTTTTTTTTTTTTAAAAAAATTAACTAAAAAAAAAAAATTAAAAAAAACCCCAAACCAAAAAATTTTTTAAAAAACCCCCCCCGGGGTAAATTCCCCCCCCTTTTTTTCCCCCCCCTTTTTTTTGGGGTTTCCCCCCCCCCCCAAAGAAAAAAAACCCCCCCCCCCCCCCAAAAAAAAAAACCCCCCTTTTTTTAAAAAAAAAAAAATTTTTTTAAAAAAAAAAACCTAAAAAAAAAATTTTTTTAAAAAAAAATTTTTTTTAAAAAAAAAAAAAACTTTTTTTTAAAAAAAAAAAAAAATTTTTTTTTAAAAAAAAAAAATTTTTTCCCGGTTTTTTTTTTTATTTTTTTAAAATTTTTTTTTTTTTTTTTTTGGTTTTTTTTTTTGTTTCTTTTTTTTTTTTTTTCCTCTTTTTTTTTTTTTAATTTTAAAAAAAATTATTTTTAATCAAAAAATCTTTTTCCAAAAAAATTTTCCCAAAAAAAGGGTTTTTGGCCCCCCCCAAAAAAAAAGAAAAAAAAAAAAAAAAATTTTTTTTTTTTTTTCCCCCCTTTTTTCCCCCCCTTCCCCCCCCTCCCCCCCCCCCCCCCCCCCCCCCCCCCCCCCCCCCCCCCCCCTTCCCCCCCCCCCTTCCTCCCCCCCCCCCTTTTTTAAAAACCCCGGGGGCCCCCCCCCGGGGGGGGGGGGGGTTTTTTTTTTTTAAAAAAATTTTTGGGGGGGTTTTTGGGGGGGTTTAAACCCCCCACACACACACACACACCCCAACAAACACACAAAAAAAAAACATTTTTTTTTTTTTTTTTTTTTGTTTGTTTTGGGTTTTTTTTTTTTTTTAAAGCCTTTCCCCCCCCCCAAACCCCCCCCCCCGGGGGGGGGGTTTTTTTCCCCTTCCCCCCCCAAAAAAAAGGGGGGGGGGGTTTAAAAAAAAAGGAAAAAAATTAAAGTTTTTTTTTTTTTTTTTTTTTTTTTTTTTTTAAAAAAGGGGAAAAAAAATTTTTTGGGGGGGGTTTTTTTTCGGGATAAAAAACCCGGGGGGGGGGGGGGGAAAAGGGGGGGGAAAAAAAAGGGCGGGAAAAAAAAAAATTTTTTTTTTTTAAAAAATTTTTTTTTTTTTCCCCCTTTTTCCCCCCCCCCTTTTTTAAACCCCACCACCCCTTTTTTTTCCCCCCCTTCCCTTCCCCCTTTTTTTTCCCTTTTTCCCCCCTTTTTTTTTTTTCCCCCACACCACCCCCCCCCCCCCCCCCCCCCCCCCCCCCCCCCCCAAAAAAAAGGGGGAAAAAAAAAAAACCCCCAAAAATTTTTTTTCCCCAAAAAGGGGTTTTTTTTCTCCCCTTTTTTAAATTAAGGGAAAACGGTGCGAGCGATCCACCATGGGAAAAAAAAAGTATTTAAAATTAAAAAAAAGTATTAAAAATTTTTTTCTTTTTTTTTTTTTCCTTTTTTTTCCCACCCTTGATTTTTGTTTCCCAAAACAAATTTAAAGCCCAAAAAGAAATATTTAAAAAATGGTTTTTTCTTCCCCCTCGCTTAATTTTTGTGGTAAAAATTGGGGAAAGGGGCGAAAGAAAAAGTGGAAAAAAAAATGTTCTCTGTGTGCCCCGGCGAAGGGCCCCAAAAACCCGTGTAAAATAGGATTTGTTTTTTTATACTTGGAACAAAATCATCATCCCAGAAAACCCAAGGAGAAAAGATTTTAGAGGTTATACTTTAAACCCGGAAAAAAAAAAAAAAAAAAAAAAAAAAAAAAAAAAAAATGAAAACACAGCAAAAAATAAAAAGATGTGATTTTTATAAACTTGACTCGAACAAAACCCTTTTTCGAAAAAAATAAAAAACATGTGTGGGGTTTTTTTTACAGGGAAAAAAACAGCATCCGAGAAAACGCAAAAAAAATACAGTTTAAAAAGACTTTACTTTAAACGGAGAAAAAACAAAATGAAAAAACCCAAAACCAAAAATAACCACAAATTTGACTTTTTTGTCTTTATCTCGAACAAAACATTTCCCGACGAAAAAAAAGGCCCAAAAAAAAAAAGAACAGATTATAAATTTTAAAAAGGGTTTACTTTAAAAAGAAAAAACGAACTGAAAACCCCGATAAAAAATAACATATAAAAACTTTTTTTAAAAATTAGATCTCGAAAAAAAACCAAATTTAAAAACCAAAAAAAAAAAAAAAATAATAATAAAAGACAAAACCCCCAAAAATGTGTTCTTTTAAAACGTGACCCCGGAAATCCATTTTTGGGAAACATCGCCGCCGATAACGACCCCCCCCCCTCACACCCTTTTTCCTGGGGCCCATTGGCCCTGGGGCGATAATTGAATGACACTCACCCCGGGCGACCCATCGTTAACAGTGGACTCCTCCCCCTAAAACCTTTTCCCCCACCCTCACCTCCCACCCCCCCCCTTCCCCCCACATGCACAATGATGCCCTGGGTTTACATCTGACCCCCCAGCGGGCCCCCAAAGGGCCCCGAAGAAAATTAAAAAAATTTTTAGACCTGAAGGGCTAAAAGGAAAAATAAATGAAGAAAATTAGATGTTTGCAGGAAAAATTTACTTTTGGGAAGGTTTTGGGTGGGAAAAATTTTTTTTGACCTCTTTTTTTTTGTGAAGCCATGGGAAAATTTTTAAAACCCGGTTTTTTGATATTTTGAATTTGTTTTTTTTAAAAAAAAAAATCTAACATTTTTATTTAAAAACGGTTATTTTATTTTAAATCGATTTTTTTTTTTTAATTTGAGTTCTAAAATGAAATCCCAACTACCTTTTTTTCAAAAATATTTTTTCACATTTATAACTAAAAAGCGATAGAAAAAGTGAATTAAAAAAGCCTATAACAGGAAAAACAGATTTAAATTTTTCAATGAAAAAGGAATTTTAATTTGGGGGATTTTTTTAAAATGATCTATACTTTTTCTTAAAAAATGTAATTCCCCTATACCCTATAATTGATTTAAAAAAATCAATAAATTATATCTTTTTTTTTGTAGTAATTTTACTTCGGGGTTAACAAGAGAATTATATTTTTTTTTTGAAAAATATAATGGCCCTTAAAAATTTGGTTATATCACTTTGGCCCTTTTTTTAAAGAAAAGGAACATGGGTCATTCAACTTTTGGTTAAGCAATGTGGGTTTTGTTCTTCCCCCAAAATGATTAAAGTAAATAAAAGGAAAAAAAATTTCTGCTGTTTTCAGAATTTTTTTGGGGGGGGGGGCCCCTTGGCAAATTTTTTATCCCAAAAAAATGGCACAGGGGTTCCCCGTACCACTCCTTTAGTCCCCATTTTGATATAATTATACTACAAAAATTAAAATTTGGGATTCATAAAAACCCCCTTTTTCCCGTTTTCATTTTTCCCCTCTCGTTTTTCAAAAAAATGAAAAGGGTTTTGATTTAAAAACATGATTAAAAAAAAAATCTTTGATTTAAATCATGATTTAAAACAGTGTTAAATATATATGATTTAAAACAAAAAAACCCCGATTAAAAAAAAACACACCAACCCCACACACACACACACCACACACACACAACCCCACACACCACACACCCCACCCCACCCCACACACCCAAACACAGACACAGACAAAAACCCAAAACACACACTTGTGCGGCGCGGGGGGTGGCAAAAAAGAGGGGAGAGAGAGAGGGGAGAAGAGAAGAGGGGAGGGGAGAGAGAGAGGGGGAGGAGAGAGAAGAGAGGAAAAAATCAAAACCCAAACCCGAAAATCGTACCCCAAAAAAAAACGTAAAGGAAACAATACCCCTTTGTCTTTTTTGAACACCCGAAAAAATGTTTTTTTCAAAACCCCAGTTTTCCGGGGGGAGGAGAGGAGGAGGAGGAGGAGGAAGGGGAGGAGGGGGAGGAGGAGGAGGAAGGGGAGGAGGAGAGGAGGAGGAGGAGGAGGAGGGGGAGGGAAAGGGGGAAAGGGGGAGGAGGAGGAGGAGGGGAGGGGGGAGGAGGAGGAGGGGGGAGGAGGGGGAGGAGGAGGGGGAGGGGAGGAGGGGGAGGGGAGGAGGAGGAGGAGGGGGAGGAGGGGGAGGAGAGAGGAGGAGGAGGAGGAGGAGGAGGAGGAGGAGGAGGGAGGAGGAGGAGGAGGAGGAGGAGGAGGAGGAGGGAGGAGGAGGAGGAGAGGAGGAGGAGGAGGAGGAGGAGGAGGAGGAGAGAGGAGGGAGGAGGAGGAGGAAGGAAGGAGGAGGAGGAGAGGAGGAGGAGGAGGAGGAGGAGGAGGAGGAGGAGGAGGAGGAGGAGGAGGAGGAGGAGGAGGAGGAGGAGGAGGAGGAGGAGGAGGAGGAGGACGAGAGAGGAGGGAGGAGGAGGAGGGAGGAGGAGGAGGGAGGAGGAGGAGGAGGAAGGAGGAGGGAGGAGGAGGAGGAGGAGGAGGAGGAGGAGGAGGAGGAGGAGGAGGAGGAGGGAAGCTCTAAAACTGCAAAATTCATGATGAGCCTAGCACGTAATTTCGAATTTTTTTAGTACATTAATGCGAAAGAGCACCGACAGTCAATAGTACTTGTAGGACGCTAGTGGTGGTGGTGGTGGTGGTGGGAGAGAGGGAAGAGAGGGGAGAGAGGGGAGAGGGGCAGTAGGGTCGTGATGGTGGCAGTGGTATTGGAGTGTCCCGGTGAAGAGTTGAATAGCTAAGAGTCCGGCGACATGGGTAGCAACAGTTGGTGGGTGGAAGGGGAAGGAAGGAAAGGAAGGAGAGGATGATCATGAAAGGTTTTTTTGGACGAGTAAGGAGAGGAAGGAAGGGAGAGGAGAGGAAGGGAGAGGAAGGCTCGTCTTCGCTAAGGTTGCAGTTTCTCTTATGAACAAGCAAGAAGGAGTTTCTTTTTCTTTCCTTATTTTCTCGAAGCTGAGAGTGGACGTGGTGAGGCGAGGAAGGGAGGGACGGAGGAGGGGAGGATAAAGGAAGGAGGCAAGGACATGAAGTGAAAGGAAAAGGAAGGTGAAGAAATACAGCGAGCTGAAGAAATGCTAAAAGAAAAAAATAGGGAGGAAGGGAAGTGAGAGGATAATAATAGGGAGAGAACGACGGCGAGGTGACACGATGACAGAAAGAGAAAAAGAAATGATAGACCGGAGGAAGAGAGAGACTTGGAAGTTGGTGGAAAGGTTGGGAAACAGAAATAAACAGAGAAAAGGAAAAGAACCAAAGGGGAATGGAAACATGAAAGGAGATAAAAGAAAGTAGGAGTTAGTTGAGGGAGAGAGTGAGATAGAGAAAGCAGGGAGCTTTCATCTTGTTACAATTCTCTCTCTCTCTCTCTCTCTCTCTCTCTCTCTCTAATCTCTTCTCTCTCCTCTCTCTCTCTCTCTCCCTCTCTCTCTCTCTCTCTCTCTCTCTCTCTCTCTCTCTCTCTCTGTCTCCAGCGTTCATCCATTTTCTTTACCTTCACACTCGCCTGTATTTCATCACCTCCCGTGAGTCTCAAGGCGATGCTGAAGGTGGTGATGCTGGAGATGGTTCATGGTGAAGCAAGACATTACATTTTGTAACATTGTTTGACACTGAAATAGGAATTAACACACACACACACACACACACACACACACACACACACACACACACGCACACACGCACGCACGCACGCACGCACGCACGCACGCACGCACGCACGCACGCACGCACGCACGCACGCACGCACGCACGCACGCACGCACGCACGCACGCACGCACGCACGCACGCACGCACGCACGCACGCACAAAACTTCTATTTCCATGAAGGGTCACGAGTGCAGGAGAGGAACAAAAAATAAAAAATAAATATGTAAAAAACAAATGAAAACAAAACGGCTTTGGCTGCAAAACTGAGATGGAAAAAAAAGTTAAAATTCAATTGTCAGTCAATTTACAGCGATCTGTGTTTTTGTTGCTGTTCAACTACTTTCCAAAAATATAATTGTCTTCTGATCAAACAAACCATTTTTTTCGGAACTATTCACGGAGAGAAACAGTAATCAATAAAATTAATAATAGCAATAAATCAAACCTCAATCTCAATACTAAATCTTCCTCATCAACAAGTGCACGCCGCCACACCCTTTCATTTCTTCCTAATAATCCATTTAATTTCTTCTTCTTAATGCCTTCGGGTGAAAAATTTATCATTATTATTATTATTATTATTATTTTTATTATTATTATTATTATTATTATTATTATGTTAACCCCTTCACACCCAAATTTTTTCTTTGCTATAAAAAAATTGCATGTTGTCGAGCCATAAAATTACGAAAAGTGACTGAATTTACCAATTTGGGTAGTCGACAAGGATACTAAACAGGTCATATTTATAAAAACATTGCTTATATTAATTAAAATCGTCTGTACCCAAATTACAATTTAAATTACGTTTTGGGATTCAAGGGGTTAATGCGTGTCGGTGCCACCCACGTACCGGCCGGGTGCTGTGTAACGCGAGGGACGCCCACGAGGACCTGAGGGCGTTGCATACCTGTATTGAACACGTGTGAGGCTTTAATCTATTTTTTACATCACAAAGGACTGGCCAAGAGCAAAAAAAAAGTAACAAAATGTGATTAACAACAGCAGCAAAAAGTAGTAACCAAAGTATTTAGAGCACCTGTGGCGGTGTATCGGGCAATGAGACTGCAGGTGTGATCGATTACTTTGCTTTATATATAAGGTCAGCCGTCGAAATATTTATTAGCCTCAAATTACTGTTATTTCATTGGTATCTTCTTTTAATATGTCAAAAGACGCAGCTAAGGAATTCCGGTGCTGCCTAACCATGGTGGAAGTGTGAATGTGACGGGCGGAATATTGGTTCAACGCTGATCATTATTTCTTGTTCTTTTGTCTTCTCCTCCTGAAAAGTCTCCTTCCCGGCGCTGAGTAATATTTAGTTTTTACCTGCCACTGACAAGCATGTTAACGGTGTAGCAGAAATACATTGTGTATAAACAAGGTGGAACTTGTTGTAGTGTAGTGTAGGTAGCGTGGCTGGGGTTGAAGGAGTAAGCGGCCAGCAATATAGGTGGCGGAGCGGGAACAGGAGGCACGTTAATATATATACACTGCGATTTGCCTGCCAGATGAAAGTGAGTGTTTTTCTAGTTCCCTGTCCACACAAGGATCGGGAGGCAGGTGACGCGTGTGGGTAATTAAGGTAAAGCAAGGGTCAGGTGCGCACCGATACCTGGATGATGTGTTTCTTTTGACCCGGCGGCTGGTGGGCGGGAGGTGGCGGGAAAGGGCGGAGGGGTGATCGTGGATAGAGGATATGAAAGGGAAAGGCGGGAGAGGGGAGAAGGAGGGAAGCAGGCGTGGGCAGGACAGACACGGATAAAAGATGAATCACACCATGAATAAATAAAGAGATAGATAATTAAAGAGAGGGAGAGAGAGACAGAGATAAATATAGTAATAGACACACGGATAAACAAGTGATAATGAATACATAAATACACACATGAACATGAATACAATGAATACATAGATATTTACAGGATGAAAAGTGAAAGAAAGATGAGCAAGGATACACTATTAGGGCGCGTGTGCAGTGTATATTATGACGTGAGGGTGTTGTGACGCTGTTGACCAAGGCTGGTGGTGTTGAGGGCGGGGGTCGAGGGGCGGAAGGGCCGAAGAGGCAAGGCAAGGCGCGACGAAGCGCTGCTCAGGTTAAACGTAAAATAAAAAAATAAAGAATAAATTATTTTCGAAATATAGTTTTTTTTCTTCAGATACCGATCACATCAAGTAAAACACCTCAAGGTTAACAATTGTTTCTCTATTAATGTTTCCCTTCGGACTAATAGTTTCGCGTTAGAATGACAAACACTAAAATAATTGATTCCACGATTGCTACCATAAGGCATTCAAAGACCCAACCGGTCACCTGCGCTACGCTCTGGATGAGTGCAACGAGTCCTGCTATGATAAAACTATTAATTGAAACATGAGAGATCCATGGGAAGAGAAAACTGGTTGGGAATTTCATAAGAATCTTTTGAAACCGCGTCCCCGTGGTGTCTTGATGCTGCTCTCTTACTCCTGATAAAGTCGTCAGAAGTTAAAAGCAAAGTATATAATACACTGTTCCATCAGCATACCAAAATGAAGCAATAATTAGTGGAATTAGTGGAATTAGAGTCTAGCCTGGCGGGTTGGAGGGGGGGGGGGGGGTAGGCAGCGGTGTGTGTTACATAAGCACGAAAACAAAACTCACACCACAACACCGCCACGCCATGTTCACACAGCAAAAGCTTCGTCATTGGCCGCGGCCGAGCCCTGTAAAACCGCGGCCCCTCGGGAACGCGAGGCCGACGCAGGGTCTGCCGTGTCGGGATGTTCCTAGAGACAATAAAACATAACTAAATGAAAAAAACAAGTTTCCATTATTGAGGTGCAAAGTGGCTATACTTGGCATCTTCAGTACAAAGGGGATATTATTCATGCAAAAAGAGGAAACCCAAAGGCAACAGACAAAAACTTCATGATAAAAACTATATGCGTGGTTTAATGTAGTGTCTTAAAGTGCTTTGAGGGTTGATAAGACCTGGACGAGTGGAGGACAACTGACCACGTAATGGGCAAACAGAACAAATGTCTCGCTCCTCACAAATGCACGTGTTGTGGCCAGGCAAATGACGGCCAGCAACCCGCCAGGAGGGATGAGTGTGTATGTGTGTGTGTGTGTGTGTGTGTGTGTGTGTGTGTGTGTGTGTGTGTGTGTGTGTGTGTGTGTGTGTGTGGTGTGTGTGTGGTGTGTGTGTGTGGTGTGTGTGTGTGTGTGTGTGTGTGTGTGTGTGTGTGTGTGTGTGTGTGTGTGTGTTGTGTGGTGTGGTTAAGGATGCACCATAAAGGAACCTGCTGCTGACTGACACTGGAACCCTGCAACACCACCCCTCACACCCACCCACACACACACACACACACACACACACCACACACACACATACACACACACACACACACACACACACACACACACACACACACACACACACACACACACACACACACACACACACACACACACACACACACACACACACACACACACACACACACACACACACACACACACACACACACACACCAGCACTCGTCTTGTCCCTTCATACATGTTACAGATGGTAAAGAAGATGGGACCAAGCTGACCCTCGGCGACACCTCCTCAGCACCTGAAGGGGAGGAAGGGGCCAAGGGAAGGTGAAGGGAGGAAGGGGCGAAGGGAAGGTGAAGGGGAGGAAGAGGTGAAGGGGAGGAAGAGGTGAAGAGGAGGAAGAGGCGGAAGGAAGGGGGGAAGGGAAGGAGGAAGGGAGGAAGGGAGGAAGGGAAAGAAGAAAATGCAACGATTAGAGGGAGAAATAACTTTTCTTTTCTTCCATTTATTTTGACTCACAATTCTTTTTATTTACTTTCCCTCCCCCTCCTTCCTCTCTCCCTCTCCCGAAATGACGGGTGACCTTTCCCACCTGACTTTTGACCTTTCCCGGTGTGATGGCACAGAGGGCGACCTAGCAACCACCCACGTGACCTCCCCAGCCCCTCTTGACCCTCCCTTTTCCCCTCGCTCCCCAGGTGAGTCTTGGAGTGGGCGGCAGGTGTTATCTTTTGGTCTATTCGTGTGTCTATCTGTAGATTGATGATTCTTAAAGTAATCGTCCAGACCATTTCATCATTCCTGATTTAATGCAATCAAATCATAGCCATTAACGAGTATATCAACAATACGTCGTCACTTTTTGTATCCAGTCAGCCGTTTTTAAATAATCCGCAATCAAAATCTGCAAATTCCCCGAGTTCTCAAAACACTCTCAAGGTTTGCAGACGCTCAGGCTCAGGCTCGGTGACGTAGCGAAAGGGAGGCTCCTCTTCCCGCGCTGATCAGACACAGAGATAAATATAGTACTTGAAGATATTTGGGTGTTTCTGATAGATTTGTTTTGCTATTTGCCACATGCATGCATCCTTTATGGGTGCAGCAAGACAGCTGTGCCTTTCGAGAAAAGCTTGCACACGGAAAGGAGTGGCGTGTGTAGGGTGATACACGCCTATAGTGTGTTGGGGCGAGCAGTTGTGTTGAGAAACGGTGTGTAGCGAGGGTACACAGCGGGTGAAAGACTGGGTGAGAGTGTGCAGCGCGACTAGTCGCCTACCCAGTGTGTGGGTTGGGACGACGAGTGTGAGGTGAGTCTGTGTACACGGTTATGCTGGACAAGGGCGGCGCCTCCCGTAAGATAGTGACTCAGTTGTGGAGTGGGCGTGCCCTGTGGTGAGAGACCCTGTGGTGGTGTGGGTGTCACACTTTCTGCCTTCCCGCCCGCATATTTTCCCATTTCTTTCCTTTATCTCTTTCCTTCCACTTCCATCCTTTCTCCAAACTTTTCCTCCATCTCTATCACATCCATAACGATAAGTATCCCTTCCTTACCCCTTCTTTCCTTCCCTCCATTATATAAGGGCCCCTCCTTCTTATTTTCATCGATACTTTCCTTCCCTTTCTCCTCCACTATTTGTACCATCCCCTCCCCCTCTCTCCTTTGCCTCCTTTCCTCCTCGTCTCGTGTTCTCTACTTACTTACATCAATTATTTGCCTCGCCCCACCATCCTCCTCCACTTTCTTTTTATCAGTACATACTTACTTTACCACCTTTTATCTCCCTCCTCCCACTTGCACATCTCTCCCACATCCCTTCTCCCTCTTAAACTCTCTTCCCTTTCCTCTGTCTCATCTCCTAAATATTTACCATTCCTTTATACCAGGGGTCCCCAACCCGCAGAGTACCGCGGGCCGCATCGATAAGTCCGAGAGGGCCCGAGGGCCGCACCAATAAAAAAACTATAACTATACAGAACAAAAAATTCAAAGAATTTATTAATGAGACACCTGGTGATATCTCTCAGCACAAAGCTTATCAAAATCAGGGGTAATGGAACTAACACCCAACAAGAGAACGTCGTCCAAGTGGTCATCTGTACTTAACCTATCCTAAAACACGCTCTTGAGAAAAAAGATGTTTCAACACACGTTTGGAATGATGGAGGGCCGCACCGATGACCAAAAGGAAATTATCTGGCGGGCCGCACGGAATGGCCTGGCGGGCCGCATGTGGCCCGCGGGCCGAAGGTTGGGGACCCCTGTTTTATACTTTATCTTTCCTTCTCCTTTATTTCACCTTCATTATCCCATAAATCACTCTTCCATAAATCATTTTTCGTCATTCTACATAAAACACTCGTCCCACTACGTAATGTCACCTATTAAACAACACCCTTCTTCTCTCCATCTCTAATTCACCTACAGAAAGAAAAAACAAGATCACAGTTCTACAAGATGTGTCTTCACGCTCTCACACCCAAACGTGGAGGCTTCACTGACAGTAAGAATGGCACGTCTTCCTTAACTATCCAGTGAAGGTCTCCAGTCTCTCAGTCTCTCTCTCTCTCTCTCTCTCTCTCTCTCTCTCTCTCTCTCTCTCTCTCTCGCACGCACGCACGCACGCACGCACGCACGCACGCACGCACACATAAATTATTTGTATACACTTCAATCTATGTAAATATCAGTGAGTACGAATGTAAGTGTTGTTATGCATGATCGTGTGTGTTTGTAGCTGTGTGTGTATGTATGTGTGTGGTGTGTACATATGTGTAGTATGTAAAGGTATTGCATTCTAAATGTATGAATGTATATAAGTGAATATTGTGTGATATGTGTTTGTACGACGGTTTTTGAATGACTGTTAGTTTGTGCGTGCGTGCGTGCGTGCGTGCGTGCGTGCGTGCGTGCGTGCCTGCGCGCGTGCGTGCGTGTGTGTGTGTGTGCGTACGTGCGTGTGCGTGAGTGCGTACATTTGTGTATTACTTATTCCATGATTGTCCGTCCCACGTTGCCTATGCCTATGCCTATGCATTTTCTTATATAAATTATTTCGTCTGCCAGGGAGCCTCGGCTCTGCAGACCGTGTCATTTCCTAATGTATTATTGTTGTAGATCCCCTTATGTAGTTGAATTATACTGGCAATAAATATTGAACTTGAACACACACACACACTCCGCCCCTAAGCTCTTTACTTACGGGATCTTTCGGTATATTATCCATTACGGCCTTACGTACTTTACTGATGGTGGTGGTTGTGGTGGTGGTGGATTCGATGCAGACTTATGACCTATGAGGAACCTGTTATGAGGAGGAGGAGGATTACATAGGATTACATAGGAATAACAGACACCAGGAGACCTATTGGTCCATGACGAGGGTATCTGCTGAAAATATTTTGTATTGAGGAGGAGGAGGAGGAATACAAAGGAATACAAAGGAAACACAAACAGCAACAGACCGATAGGTCCTTACAAGGCTGTTTGCTTTAACTACACTACACTAACTAGATAATAAGAGAGAAAGGATAGGAAGTAGAAGGCTCCTCCCCACCCACCCATCCCTCCAGCCGAAGCTGGCCGGAAAAGAAGTGATACCATGCAATATAGAAAAACTGCATGGAATTTGTGAGGAAAGTTGAAAGCTGTAATCTATGGCTAACTACTACTAGTTTGTGGGGGTAGGTTTAGTGCTTGATAGATAGGTCATGTTATGTGTGTTTTGTAATGGTGTGAACACAGTGTGGAGGTTCAAAGGGTGGTGCGGCAGCCTTGCCTGGCGCTTTCTTGGGAGGCAGCAGTCAATCAGTCCACTGCGGATTGTGTACTTTCCATGTAGGACGCCGTACACTTCAATGCCTCCTGCAGCAGTGACCCCTGGTACCTTAAATCCCGATGGTGGTCACTAACTGTCAGGACCCTAACTGAACCACAGCCCGTCACAGGTCGAGAGTAGTAGTGGTAACCGTTAACTCGGGGCTATCTGTGTTGTTATGAGGTCTAAGTGTAGTGTTGGTGTAGGCTCAGTGTGGAAGTTCAGGGGTGGTGCGGCAGCCTTGCCTGGTGCTTTCTTGGGAGGCAGCAGTCAATCAGGCCCCAGCTCCGTTTCAATCCACTGCGGTAGTGCACTTTCCAAGTAGGACGCCGTGCACTTCAATGCCCCCTGCAGCAGTGACCCCTGGTATATAAATCCCGATGGTGGTCACTAACTGACAGGGCCCTTACTGAACCACAGCCCGTCACAGGTCAAAAGTTGTAGTAGTGACCGTTTACTCGGGACTGTCTGAGACGTGTGGGAGGGGTTGTGTAGACGCGACTCGCAATCATTTTACGCAATGAGAGTAAGTTTCAGAGGCCCGCGAGATAAATTTATTATACCGAGATAAACAGTGACAACCGGGGATTTGATATGAAATATTTATCGAGGCGATTTTTATATGATTCTATTGTATATGAGTTTACTACGTCTGACGGCAGCCCATTCCATACGTTTACAACACGGTTTGTGAAGAAGTACTTTGCTTCGTTCGTTACAAACCGTTTCCTGCTTATTTTAAATCCGTTGTTTCTAGTTGAGCTTGACCGGTCTAGCGTGAAAAGATTTCTGGGACTACGTTCGTAAATCCATTGAAGATTTTAAATACTTCGATGAGGTCACCTCTTATCCTTCGTTTTGTTAGTGGGAATAAGTTAAGTTCTTTGAGCCGATTTTCGTACGATTTATTTCGTAATCTAGGTATCATTTTGGTTACTCTGCGCTGTATTTTTTCTAGTTTATCTATGTCCTTTTTTTAATAAGGTGACCAGAACTGCACACAGTATTCTAGATGGGGGCGAACAAGCGAGTTAAAAAGAGTGAGTATAACTTTTTCAGATTTGAAACTGAAAGTTCGTCCAATAAAGCCAACCAATTTATTTGCAGTTTTTACTACCTCTATAATTTGGTTATTCGGTTTTAGATCTTTCGAGATTATAACGCCTAAATCTTTTTCTTTATCAACACTTGTTAGTTGGAAATCGTTCATCACGTAACTTTTATGTGGGTTGTTATTACCTATATGTAGTACATGACATTTGTCAAGGTTGAAATTCATTTGCCATGTTTTTGACCATTCTGTTAGCGTGTTTAAGTCGTTTTGTATGAGTTGGCGCTGAGATTCTGTAGAGGCTATGTTTGTGATTTTCGTGTCATCAGTAAATTTCGATATCCTGCATGTGATTCCCTCGTCAATGTCATTTATGTATATTAAGAACAGGATAGGACCGAGAACTGATCCTTGAGGAACACCACTATTTACACTGGTCCAGTCAGAAGAATTTCCATTTATTACCACCCTTTGTTTACGATTTGACAGCCAGTTTTCTATCCAATTTGAAAGATGGCCTGTTATACCATGAGCTTTTACTTTGCTAATGAGACGCTTATGAGGAACTTTGTCGAGCGCTTTTTGAAAATCGAGGTAAACTACGTCTACTGCCCTCGTGTTGTCGTACATTTTGAATACACTATTGTAAAAATCAAGTAAGTTTGAGAGGCATGAGCGTTTATTTCTGAATCCATGCTGCGAATCTTTGATTATGTCATTTTCTTCTAAGAACTTAACGATTTTGTCTCTTATGATGGATTCCATTAATGTTTCCAGCAACTGATGTTAACTGATTGGGCGATAGTTTCCGGGTTGCGACTTGCTTCCTTTTTTAAATATGGGTGTGACATTTGCTAGTTTCCATTCGCACGGTACATTTCCGGTGAGTAAAGACTTATTAAATAAGATGGAAAATGCAAAGAGCAAAATGTCACATTCCTGAAAGGTTAATGAGCTGAGGCAAGTACCTTTGTTCTGGGTTTTCGGGATGGGTTGATTTTGCGTGTTTTCCACTGTGAAGACTGATGCAAAAAAGTTATTTAGAGTATCCGCCATAGATACTTCATTTTCTGTGTGCTCGCCATTTTCCATTTCCAACGGTCCTATGGTTGACGTCATTACTTTTTTCCTTTTAACATAGCTGTAGAATTCTTTAGGGTTTGATTTGCTCATTTCAGCAATACGTACTTCAAATTTTTTCTTGCTCTGCTTAATGAGTTTTTTCGTATTTCGTCTAATTCTGTCGTGATCGCGTTTGTCGTCTTCATTTTGTGTTTCTTTGTGTTTTTCATATGCACGCTTTTTAGCTGCAAGGCTGTCTTGATTTCGCGGGTCCACCATTTCGGTTTAATGTTTTGAAAAGATCGCCTATATCGCATCGGTATTGAGGATTGTATTGCTAAGTTAAGCTTACCGGTGAATTCATGCCATGCTACATTTATGTCGTTACTTTCCGAGATAACATTCCAGAGAGGAGGAGGAGGAGGAGGAGGAGGAGGAGGAGGAGGGAGGAGAGGAGGAGGAGGAGGAGGAGGAAGAGTTTGAGTCTCAGGCGGTCGACGCACTCAGATAAGGTGGCGGTTGAGTGCGTGGCAGGAACAGGTAAAATTCCAATTCTCTCAAATTCTTAACTCGTTGTTGGGAGAATTTGAGGCGATGCGGGGCTGGGTGTCGAGAGAGAGAGAGAGAGAGAGAGAAAGAGAGAGAGAGAGAGAAGAGAGAGAGAGATGAGAGAGAGAGAGAGGAGAGAGATGAGAGAGAGGAGAGAGAGAGAGAGAGAGGAGAGAGAGAGGAGAAGAGAGAGAGAGAGAGGAGAGAGAGATGACGAGAGAGAGAGAGAGGGAGGAAGGAGGGAAGAATGGCTTAAGGGAATGGAAGGAATGGAAGGAGGGAGAGTAAAAATGAGGAAAGTTCAAGGTTAAAGTAAGGCTGCTTTGGCTAAGGTAGAAGGAGACTCAGGTGAAGGAAAGAAGGAAGGAAAGAAGGTTTAATGCGTCGGTGAAAAGAGGGAGTGAAGAAAGGAAGGAAAGAAGAAAAGAGGCAAGACAGTTAGGCAGATGTGAGCAGATAAATGGATTATGAGAGGGAAAAATGGAGGGAGAGAATGTTTGAGGGAGTTTTGGGGCGAGAGCGAGAATGTGGCGGCGGGAGGCGGATGTAACCCAACTATTGAAAGTTTCCTATAATGAGACACTGACAGGGAGGAAATATGAGAAGGAGGAGGAGGAGGAGTTGTGACGAAGAAAGGTTAAAAGAGGCAAGAAAGGATAGGTAAAAAAGGCAAATGATAATGAAGGAGAGAGAAAAGGAAAATATGGCAAGACAGGAAGGGAAAGAAATAAGGGAAAGTACAAAGAGATGAGGGTAAAATGAGTAATGGGAGAGAAAGGAAGAAAGGAAGGGAGGGAGGAGAGGAGGGCAAGAAGATAAGAAAATTAGGGAGGAAAGAGTGAATAGAAAAAAGAAAAAAAAGAAAAAAAGAGGGGAAACTAAGAGAGGGAGGAGGAAAACCAAAATAGGGAGATAAAGGGGAGGAAGGAGGAGGGATTGGAGAAAGTGGATGAAAGGAGCTAAGAAAAGTCACAGCAACCACGAATAAGGGGAGAGAAAAAATATAAATAAAGGCGAGTTCTCTCTCTCTCTCTCTCTCTCTCTCTCTCTCTCTCTCTCTCTCTCTCTCTCTCTCTCTCTCTCTCTCTCTCTCTCTCTCTCTCTCTCTCTCTCTCTCTCTCTCTCTCTCTCTAATCATCTTGCCTGAGTCCATAATCCTATTTATTTCCCCAAAATCTTCATAACCATTCAGTAATCTGGCTCACTTTTAAGAATTTATCATTTTTATCAGTTTATTCCCGCCACTTTTTCTCCTTTAATGATCCTCTGTCAGTCCCGATGATCCTGCTCTTAAGTCCTGCCCCTTTAAATCATCCCCTTCGTCGCCTACGCAAGCTATACGCAGGGCAGCAGCCATGCGCCGCCCTATTCTTGGAAGGGTGAAAAAGGCAGCACCCACATCCCATTCTCTATGTCAAAGCAAGGCTTGGGGGTGACTCAAGTAGCTTTCATTTTCTTTACTATACCGCGAGTAGTACATAAATAAGCTCGTTCTTTGAAAATTCTTTACTATTCATTTCCTTCTCCTTCCTCCTAGTCCTCGTTCCCGTCTTTCTCATTCTCCACTTCCTTTTCCTGCTCCTCCTACTCCTCCTGGATGGAAGAAGAAACACCAGCTTGAAGAAAGGAGGAGGATATTCCAGCCGGTTTTATGGCTCATTACTTGGTGTTGTGGTGGTTGGTGGTGGTGTGGTGGTGGTGGTGGTGGTGGTGGTGGTGGTGGTGATTGAAGTTGAAGAGGAGGAAGAGTAAATTTATATGATGACGATTATAATAACACACAGGCACGTGCGTTCGCACGCACGGACGCACGCACGCACGGAACACACACACACACCACACACACACACACACACCACACACACACACAAACACACACCCACACACACACACAACACACACACACACACACACACACACACACACACACACACACACACACACACACACACACACACACACACACACACACAACACACAACAACACACACACACACACACACACACCTATGTGCACGCGATAAGGTTCCTCTAGCCTGTCAATTGATATGCCTTGGATCGAGTCCCGCTGATGCCTCTTAAGTTTTATCTGAAAAACCGGAGTTCAGTCCCTCTTTAAGAGCAAGGGGATGGGGTTGTATGGTGTGTGAGGTTCCCAGCATTACCATAGAATCTATCTCTATAAGCTTTAAGTTCTTCCCGGCAGGGTAATAGCTGGAGATCGCGAGTCCAAAGGAAATCAAGACCGTGGGTGAGAACACAAATCATTCAAGCGTGACGTCAGCGATGCAAGTTTTTTTTTACGTAAAAATCAACAGCAAAAGTATCGTTACTACATCTTCTATTGGTATTATTACTAGTGCTACATTACTATTATCATTATTGCTATTACTATCATCATTATCAATACATTTGTAATATTTTCATTATATAATTTTATCATCACTACAATCACCATCATTATCCATCATTATCATATTACGAAGAAGACAGGTCTATAACGCGAAGGAGGATATATATTTCATTATTAACTTCTTCTTTTTAGCAAATTTGCAAAATGAACAATATTCTAACATTTCCTGCGGGGAGGCGGCGGTGTGTGGGCGGCAGGTCAATACTTTGGCCGATCGATTCCCTCCATACTTAACGAGGCTGACCCGCCGCGAAGGTCACACACACGTCACCGCTTTTTCTCCCACGCACACTGACTTGACCTGACCTAGTTTTGCGTGTAATAATTTGTATCGTCTGGTTAAGGTTCTGGGTCGTCTATAGTGTCTATATCTTCTTCATGTCTTTTTCAGTATATTTTTTTTTACTGTAATGTAGGTTGTATGGCACCTCCGGTATTATTATCATCATTATCATTATTATTATTATTTATTTCCATCATTTGCATCACAACTACCACAACTTCTTAATATTATATATAAACCTATCCACCACGTCCTACAAATCCCCTTTCCCAAAATTTCTGATCATTTTCTCATCCAAAATCCACCAGCACCACCACCACCACCACCAGCACCACCACCACCACCACCAGCACAACCACCACCACCACCACCAGAAACCAGCATCTTCCCTTCAATTCCTTTCACCACACAAATCTCTCTCTCTCTCATCTCTCTCGTCTCTCTCTCTCTCTCTCTCTCTCTCTCTCTCTCTCTCTCTCTCTCTACTCTCTCTCATCTTCTCTCTCTCTCTCCTCTCTCTCTCCTCTCTGCTCTCCTACTCTCTCTTCTCTCTCTCTTCCTTCCAGCACTTACACACTCCTTTCCCCATAAACACAGCCTTCCCTCCCCCACAACACCCCCCCCGCTCCCCAACCCCAACATCCCTCCACCATCCCCACCCCAAATTCCCCTTCCCCTACCCCCCTCCACCAATATCCCTCCCTCACCCCACTCCCCTCCCCCCTTCCCCTCCCCCCCTCGTCATCACAGCCTCCAGCGTCGCCGTAACCGGCGTTTTACGAAAGCGCGGATTGGCATATCAAAAGCGCGGCGGGTCATCATTGAAAGCGCGGATATATTTCTATCAAAAGCGCGGCTGAATTTGGTATCAATTGCGTGTTTTTTCACTCACTTCAAAGTCCGATTGTGTTAGCAGTTCTTAAGATCGTTCACCTCTTCCGTTAGCCAGACGTTATCATCTGTTGCCCCCTGCCTACCACGGGGAGGTGGAAGCAGGATTTTGAAGCAGGATATGTTTTTCGTTCTTTATTCATCGCGTTTTTCACTCCTCTCTTCTATAAAAATAGTTTAAATAGTCCTTTATTTATCGCGTTAAAAAACTCAGTTACATGTTTGTTCTTGCTGTGAATCGGTTACCTAAACACTTCATATAATTGTGTCTGTTTATTTCCCCAGAAATAAATTTGTTGTATTGTGCCATGGCATACTCTGTCCTGTCTCGTTCAACTTTCCGCGTAGTTGCTGGTTTACCGATACTCCTGATTTTAATATAAGTAGCAGTCTGGAGCTTTCCTAGTACATCCATGAACACAAATATAGATGGATGGGATGTATAAAATTGCTCATTGAAATGAGCATGAAAAGATTCGGCAGAATTGTTGGTACGCTTTGTATTTGAGGGGACTTCAGCCCAAAGCACTGGAGGATATCTTGATTCTGCTGTTACATAATTATCAACCAGATAGTCCGCAAAGCGAGTACATCTCTCACCCTGAGGTGCGTCTGTCATTAACTCCTCGACGAAGCAATCTTCTACATCTGTTGGGTCATAGACCACTGTATACCTGGACTGCACACGCGACAATGTTTTGAATTGCGGGGCTGCATAGGAGCCTGCGGGGCTCCCGACAAAGAGATATCGTGGTCTATGGACTATCATATAGACTGGTTTATCAGTATATATGATATACTGTAATCTTCTTAAGTGTTTGTTCTATAATATTATCAAATAAAAAACAGTAAAACACGCTAAAGAAATGCCATTACGAGACTATGAAGAAATATGCATGAACTTAATATTCACTTAACTCTTCGCCATTTAAAACTTTACGTGTCAACTTTTATCATGAAGGGTATCAATAGAAGCGCAATTTTATTAGCTTTCCATTGCTATATTTCGTTATCTGATAAATGAATTAGAACCATGCATAAATTAGCGTTAACTAAATAAATAAAATCATCAATCGGGTAATTTTCCCGATTGGTGATGTTATTTATTTAAATATATATTTCGTTTTCTGATAAATGAATTAGTACCATGTATAAATTAGCGTTGACTAAATAAATAACCTCATCAATCGGGAAAATTACCTGATTGATGATTTTATTTATTTAGTTAACGCTAATTTATGCATGCATAGTTCTAACTCATTTATCAGATAACGAAATATAGCAATGGAAAGCTAATAAAATTGCGCTTCTATTGATACCCTTCATGATAAAAGTTGACTCGCAAAGTTTTAAATGGCGAAGAGTTGAAGTGAATATTAAGTTCATGCATATTTCTTCAGAGTCTCGTAATTGCATTTCTTTAGCGTGTTTTACTGTTTTTTATTTGATAATATTATAGAACAAACATTTACGAAGATTACAGTATATCATATATACTGATAAACCAGTCTATATGATCCGTATATATATATATATATATATGAATCCGAGCGGCCCTCCGACTTCAGGCCCTTGTGCGACAGGCCGATATTCCGTGCGCAGTCCAGGTATACAGTGGTCTATGGTTGGGTCAATGAAATGTAGACCAAATGATAATTTCAGCCACTGGCCTATGTCACTGTTGGTGTCCTTGTAATTCCTACTTAGGCCCAGGTTTTGAATTTTTCGCCACCATGCCTGCCCTAAATGAAATCTGCAACATTTGATGACTGCGGCTGGAAATATATCTCTCAGAACAGTGAGCATGGCAAATTCAAAATCTGCATGTATCACTGAGGCTCCCAGTTGCATATTCCTTGCGGAACAAATGTCAATTAAACACTTCCACAGATTTCTATAAATCTCCTCAGATTGACCTGGCAAGAGGGCATACACTAATGGAATATAATGCCCATTACATAATCCATGTATGGTGTATAGTTGATAGAAGAACTTTGGACAACTCTTGAAAGTCCCATCAACGAAGATCTCAGCAGTGTTCGCCAGAAATGCAAGATTAGTTGTACATGAAATGATAACCATACCAGATTCTGGATTATTTTCAAGGATAAAATCTTCACCTTTGGTCGTAGTAGTAGTCATAGAATTTAGAGCATGATGTACTTCCTCACGAGTTTTAGGCAATACAGGATACACTTTCCGTCTTTCTCGGTATAATGATTGTGCTATAGATCTTAGATCACCAGATTCTAGCACATTATCAGAAAATGTATGCAGTTCCGTTCTAATGAGCTATGAAGGTCTTGCCGTCATGGCATCAGTCGCCTTCCGTTTCACTTGTGCACGTAGATGCTGTCTTTCAAGTTTTCTTTCATCCTTGCCATGGTTATGTTCCAATTGTACCGGAACAATGGCAGTCATTGTGCTGTCTGTTTTAAGTCTACCTTTACATTTCTTGTAGGTACATCTCCAAGAAAGATATCCATCCATCAATGTACTGTCCACTCTGTATATATATATCCATCGAGCATCAAACACTTCTTGCCTTTGTTGGTCCGGGAAATCGTAAACTCCATAGCGGAAAATTATGACAACACAGGATGGAAGTACCGGACTGACTGGGCACCGTGGGCTCCAGCAATTGTGAACACACTGTGAACAACTGTGAACAACTGTGAACTCCAACAACCAACGAGACCACCGAGACAAACACTCGCGGTGGTCTCGGTAAACACCGTGTGAAGCATTATGACACACCGAATGATATTTAATGACATAGCGAGTGAACGGGATTAACCTTGCCGCGCATTTGATAGTGGTGTATAGGTGAGGTTCGAACGCAGTCACTTTTTCGAATCCGCGCTTTTGATATACGCCCGCCGTAACAGCCTCAATAACGGGACAAAATCGCCAATATTTCGGCCGCGCCCCCAGGTGAAAAGAGCGGCCCAAGCACTAATGAAGCGGCGTGATCGAGGGCGGCACAGTTAAGTCTATTAGGCCGGTCATTAGCAGGTGAGATTACCGATTTAGCATCACGTGAAGAGGGAGAGAGGAAGGGGAACGGTAGGCATGAGTTGTGAGAAAATATTGGTGTTATAAGAGAAAAAGATCAGGATTTTCTGGGACGATTATAAAACAGTGGAAAGAATCTAGTATTTTACCAGAGGGGAGGGAAGGGGAGTTGACTAAAAGGAGATACGTGAAAGGAAACTACTGGGAAGGAAGGGGAAGGGAGGAAAGGATGGGGACAGGGAAGGAAAGTGGAAAGAATAGAGAAGAAAAAAACTTACCAAAGAAGGTGAGAACGCAGAAAGGAAAAAGGAGAAGGACTAGAGAGAGATGGAGGACGAAGAGAGAAGACGGAGAGGAATTTTGAGAAAAGTGGTGATATGTAAAAGATGCGAGAAAAGAAAAGGTGATGATACTGTGGATGCGAGGAGGAGGAGGAGGAGGAGGAGGAGGAGGAGGAGGAGGAGGAGGAAAGCGGAGACAAGATGAAGAAAACGATAAGAAGAGAGATACCTCCTTTGCAAGACATTCCTGTTGTCCTTTAAAAGTGAAACACGTTCTTTCGTTGCATTAATTATTTCTTTCCTTCCGCATTCTTCATCTTTATCCTCCTCTTCGTGTCTCCTGTTTACTCTTCCGTCCTTTCCCTCTCCTCCTCATCGCTTCCACTGCCTTCCTCCATCGCAGTCCCGGATTAAAGCAAAAATAAACATCCCCCTCCACCTTTGAGCTCTCTCTCTCTCTCTCTCTCTCTCTCTCTCTCTCTCTCTCTCTCTCTCCCCTCTCTCTCTTTCTCTCTCTTCTTCCCCTCTCTCTCTCTCTCTCTCTCTCTCTCTCTCTCTCTCTCTCTCTTCTCCCCTCTCTCTCTTTTCCTACCCTTACGCTTTTTTTGTTTTTTCCCCTGCCTGCCTCCCTTTTACACACCCCCCCCAAACCCCCCCCCAACCCACCCCCCCCCCCCCCCACCCCACACACACCCCACACACAAGCCCTTTCTACGCCCTTTTGAGGTCCCGTACTTTTGCCCCCCAATTCAGTAATAATTGTGGCCAGGTACAAACGAGCGAATAAAACCCTTTGGGGGTGTGGTGGGGTTTGAGGGGGTTTGGGATTTGGGGGGTGGGGGGATTTTTTTCGAAAAATAATTTATGGTTTGGGGGTCTTTTATGGGGTTTAAAATTTAAATGTGCTGTTGTTTTTTGGTATTGTAATGTGGTGGTGTGTTTTATGGTGGGGGTGCGGTAAAGTGCCTTTTTGGTTTTTTTTGGGGCACTGGGGGTGTGGTTGGCTGTGAGTTGGAGGAGGGGATAGGGACTAACAAAAGCGTCAAAATCCCCACCTCTATACCAAGGGGTAAATCAAGGGAGCTTTTTTTTTTGTCTATCTGGGGTTTTTGTGGGGGGGCTGTTTTTTTCGTTTTTTAAATCGGGTCTGGGTTTTTTGTTTTTGTTGTCTGTGTTTTCTGGTCCCTTTCCTTTTCCTTCTTTTTGGGTGTTTGTGTTTTTGGGTCGGTTTTCCTTGTGTTGTCCTTGAATCTCCTGGTGGAAAAAAAATAACTCCTCACTTTTTCTTTTCTTTGGTCCCCATAAAAAGGCGAGGCCCCGTAAAGAGTCCCAGGTCTCCAAAGCTCCCCCGCGTCACACCATTTGCTTTTTTCCCCGGGTCCAGTTGTTGTTTCTTTATTTTTTAAAACCGCGGGCATTTAAAGCTAATAAACCCAAAACCCCGGGCTTTTTTTTGGGCATCGGGGGGAATTTAAAATTTCAAGGCTTTTTTTTTCCCCGTTTTTGCCTTCCTATGCGGTTAATTACTTTTTTGATGGAAAACTACTTTTTTTTCCTCTTTTTAAAACCCCAAAAACTTTTTCACTAATGGGCTTTTTGGAAACCCCAGGAAACCCGACGATTTAGTTTTTTTTTCCGGTCCCTTTTAAAGGGGGAAAAACCCCACTTTTTTTGTTTTTTTTCCCCCTTTAAAAACAACTTTTTACTTTTATTTTTTGAAAATGGAACACATATTTTTTCCCCTCTTCAACTAGTTTTTTTCCCCTTTGTCACTTTATTTCGCCGCCCCGGGAAAACATAGGGGTTTTTATAGAGATTCCCAAAATTTTTACATTTTTTTGCTCCCTTTCCCGAAAACCCACCCGAGACAAAAACCTTTACCTTTTTTTGTCATATACTTGCAATATTTTTTCCTTTTTCATTTTTTGGGTTTTTCTTCACAGACGCATGACCTATTTTTTTAGCTTCAATTTAATTTTTTTTTTTTCGCTTCATATTTGCTACAAATTTTTTTTCTTGATATTCCCTCTGTATTTTTTCCCTTTTCCCAGTTTTTTTGTTTGGTTTTTTCCGCTTTCACTTTTTGGGGTTCACGCTTTCACGCTTTTCCCGCCCCCATCGCCAGTTGTTGGGCGTCAAACACACACCCAACCCCGGGGCTTCAGGCCCGCGCCGGGGGCAAAAGGGGGCAGAGCAAGACAAAAGAACCCCCAAAAAATGGCCCAAATCTCTTTTCTCTCCCCTCTCCCCCTCCCCCCTCTCCCCCTCTTTCTCTCTCTCCCCTCCCTCCCTTTTTCCCCCTTTCTCCCCCCTCCTCTTCCTCTTTGTTTCCCATCCTTTTCCCCCGGGGGGGGTCTGGGCCAAAACCCCTTCCTCCTTTTCCTTCCCTTTTTCCCGTCTCACCCGTTTTTTTTCCCTTTTTCCCCCCCCCCCCGCGTCCTTCCCCCTTCTTCCCCCGCCCTTTTACCTTTTTTTCCCCCCTTACCCTTCCCCCAATCCCCCCGGGAAAAACCTCCCCTTCACTCTTTTTCTCCGAAAAAAATTTGCCTTTTTTGCCTTTTACCCCTCCTTTTCCCCCTTATTGGNAAAAATGCTCCTTTATGCGAATCATTAACAAAGCGTCTGTGCCGTTATTACCTATGCCTCGTGCTGGTCATCGCGGCGGGGGGCGAGGCAGCCGCGCTCCTTGTGAGGATTGAGATGGATGGTGTGATAACAGCACACCTCATGACCGGCTTGCGGTGAGAGGTGCAGGCGGCGTGACCTTCACACACCCACACCCACACACACACACACACATACACGTCACACACACACACACACACACACACCACACACGTCACACACACACACACACGTCACACACACACACACACACACACACACACACACACACGTACACGCACACACACACACACACACACCGTAGTGGAAATTAAAAGTTAATGGTAGTAAGACTAAAATTGTAGTGTTTAGCCGGGGTCAAGTACAAACAAGTAATTACAATTTCAAATTTGGTGGTGAGGAATTAGAGGTAGTTAGCGAGTATAAATACTTAGGTATATTGTTTAATTATAATGGGAGGTTTAGGAAGGGGGAGTTGGAATTAAAGGAACAAGCAACGAGGGCCTTGTACGCGCTAATTGGCACCTCACGCAAATATGTGTTGCCAGTTGACATTCAAATTGAATTGTTTAACACTATGGTTGTACCCGTATTAACATACAGTTGTGAAGTCTGGGGTGATAATATCATACGGGAGGTAGAACTATTACAAATGAAATTTCTGAAACATGTTTTGTATGTACACAGATATACTAGCACCGATATTGTATATGGAGAACTAGCGGTGTATCCACTTGAAATTACTATTAAGGGATGATTTATTACTGGTCTAAATTGATTATGGGAAAACAAACAAAATTAAATTATGTAATGTACAACTGTTTATTGCAGCTACACACAAGTGGTGTTTATATATCGCCATGGCTAGAATGTATAAGGAATATATGTATTGGGTGTGGTTTGCCAGTAGTGTGGATGACGCAAACTATTAACAACCCAAAATGGTTTAGGAAAGCGGTGGAACAGAAATTAAAAGATATATGGATAACAACTTGGTATAGAAATGTAACAAGCAGAGGCATTTGCAGTAGTTATATGATGTATAAAGAAGTTTATGGGATTGAAGAGTATTTAGCCAAACTAAATAAAACTAATCGTATCTCTCTAACTAAATTCCGCACAGGAAATAATCAGCTGCCAAATATTACTGGAAGACATAGTCAAATAAGCAGGGAAGAGCGTTATTGTACTCAATGTAATGACGGACAACTAGGAGACGAATATCATGTTCTGTTGCAATGTCAAAATGAGGAAATTATTCAGTTAAGAAGCAGATACATACCAGAGTATTACAGGTTACACCCAAATCACTCTAAATTTACAATGCTGACTCAGAATAAAAATGTAATAATATTAACAAATTTAGCACAGTTTGTAAATGCTTTGATTAAGCTGTTTAGATGATTTTTCTGTTATGAATGTGTATATATATTACACAGGAGCTGTGCTCCACACTTTTTATAAAGTCTGAGCAAATAAATATATTCTATTCTATTCTATTCTATTCTATTCTATTCTATTCACACACACACACACACACACACACACACACACACACACACACACACACACACACACACACACACACACACACACACACACACACACGGATTTTGTTAACAACTTAAAAAGCTATGATGTTCTTTGTTTTTGTGAAACAAAATGCGATGATGCTGACATGAATAATGTGAAGGAGAGCATGGACAATATTGGTTTTGACATTGTCTTTAAGAACAGATGCAAATTAAGTAGATTCAAGTCTGGTGGTATCCTTATTGCTATTAAAAAGGATGTTTGCTTCAAGTGGAGACTGATAAGAAATAACTATGAATCTTTACTATCAATTATAATAGAGAAGAGGAGTGTAAGTTTAGATCAGGAATTGGTAATCAGCAGTGTTTACATCCCTCCCTCACACTCAAGGTATGGCAAAGTACAACATTTTGATGAACTAGATGATTTTTTACTAACTTACACAAACAATGATTATGCACATATACTTTGTGGTGATTTTAATGCTCATACTCTAACTATGCCTGATGTTCCATATGTTTCTGTTAGTGGTGATGATCATGTGTCTGTTGGTGTTCCCTACACAAGTCTAACTGATCTTGGCATAGCTGTGGACAGAGCTAACCAGGACCTAACCCCAGACAGGAATTCTTATGGCAGAAAATTGGTGGAGGTTTGTAAAAATAATCAAGTATTTATATTTAATGGTAGATTAGGTGAGGACTGTGCTGTGGGAAAATTTACAACAACACATGATACAACTATAGATTATTTTCTAGGTTCCCCATTAGTTATGCAGTGTGTTGCAGTTTTTAGAATACTTGATTATGATGCATTATTCTCTGATGTACACTGTGGGCTACATGCACAACTGAAATTCAATAGTACAGGTAATGTAGCCACTGTAAATACAAATGATGCTCAAGAGGTAAGCCAGGCAAGTGTGAAACCAGGAAAATGGAAAGCTGAGAAAATGAGTGTGTATGAAAGGAACATTGATGTGGGCAAGGTAAATGGATAATAGCAAATATAGATGAATTATCTGTTGATGATATTAATCAGGAACTAAAGCAAATTTTGATTGAGCCTGCACTTACAACCTTTCCACAATATAAGAGGAAAACATATCTAAAAAGAGTAATAATGCCACCTTAGAGGGCTATGATAATCAGTGTTGGAAAGTAAGAAAAGAATATCACAAAGCCAGGCATAAGTAAAATTTTGCATAGGAATAGGGTAAATTTTATACTATGATTGAGAAAAGCAAAAGATACAAAGGTGAATTAAAAAGAGTAAAATCTAAGAAAGGACAAACTTAATAAAGAAACTTAGAAAAAAACAGAAGCTGTGACCCTAAAGCATCTGGAAAATCCTAAATGGTAAAAAAAAGAACAGTAAGATTCCCATTACACTAAACAATTTTTATGAGCATTTTAAAACAGCTTGCCAGTGATGACAGTAATTCTAACATCGCAATAAACACAATCACAGATTATGATAACAACACTGACCCCTTACCAATACTTAATGACCCCATAACTGGAGAAGAGGTGAAGAGAAACATTAAGAAACTAAAGAACGATAAAGCCCCAGCAACTGACATGATATTAAATGCATATATTAAAAGTACTCAGCACATTCTGTTCTCTCTATATGTCAAGCTATTTAATAAGATACTTGATAGTGGTATCATGCCATCTGAGTGGCTGGTTGGTATGGTAGTGCCACTCTATAAGAACAAAGGAGACATTCAAGACGCCAATAATTACCGGGGCATCACCCTGCTTAGCTGCCTGGGTAAACTATTCACCTCTATACTCAATGATAGACTAACTAAATATTCTGATACTAGCAATATTATTAATGAAACACAAGCTGGTTTAGGAAATGAGTACTCTACTTTAGACCATATATTTTTGCTTAAATGCGTATTGATTTGTTCAACTGGAGAAAAAAGAAGCTTTTTTTGTTTATTCGTAGACTACAAGAAAGCCTTTGATATGGTGTGGCGTGAGGGTTTGTGGTACAAGCTAGTGAGGGAGAAAGTGAATGGGAAAATACTTAATGTAATCAGAAATATGTATAGTAACATCAGGTCTTGTGTAATGTTAAACCAAGAGATGTCTGATACATTTGTATGCAACATGGGAGTAAGGCAAGGGGAAAATTTGTCGCCCCTGCTTTTCGCTTTTTACATTAATGATATTGAAAGAAAAATTACTTGAATGTAACTGCAATTTTCTAGATTTTGGTCATGATTTGATAAACTCCTATTGAAACTTTTTGTTCTAATGTACGCAGATGATACAATTATATTATGTGACAGTGAGGAAGGAATGAAGCAGGCTCTGATAGCATTGTATACTTACTGTAATGAGTGGAAGTTAAAGATTAATTGTAACAAAACAAAAATAGTGGTGTTCAGTAGGGAAAAACTCATCTAAGTAATTATAAATTTGAATTTGGTTATGAAAAAGTTGAGGTGGTAGAAGATTACAAGTATCTTGGTGTATATATTTAATTACAATGGCAGGTTCCGTAAAGGAGAGCTAGATTGAAAGAACAAGCAACAAGAGCAATGTATTCACTAATAGGTAAATGTAGAAAGTTTGACTTGCCAGTTGATATGCAGTTGGAATTATTTAATACCATGGTGTTACCAGTACTGACCTATGCAGCTGAGATTTGGGGAGACTATAGGATTAGAGAGCTAGAGATATTACACTTAAAATTCCTTAAAACAGATGTTGTGTGTTCATAAAAACGCTAGCAATGATATGGTATATGGTGAACTTGGAGTGTACCCACTGGAAATTCATATAAAGTGCAGAATGTTAGGTTACTGGTCTCGGCTAATTTCAGGTAAAAACACTAAATTATGCTATATAATGTATCAATGTTTGTTGCATTTGGATATGTTAGGGTTATACACTTCTCCATGGGTTGCCTGCATTAAGAATATATGTAATGAGTGTGGTATGTCAGGGATGTGGT
>JACEEZ010002680.1:61370-81370 GCA_016584305.1 Chionoecetes opilio
AAACACACACACACCACACACACACACACACACACACACACCAACAACACACACAACCACACCCCCACACACACACCACACACACACACCCACCCACACCCACACACACACACACACACACACACACACACACACCACACACACACACACACCACACACACACACACACACACACACACACACAACCACACAAAACACACACACACACACACACACACACACACACCCACACACACACACACACAAACCACACCCACCACACACCACCACACACACACACACAACACACACACACCACACACACACACACACACACACACACACAACACACACACACACACACACACACACGAGGACGAGACAGTCTGAGGCAGTGCTGAAGCCAAGATCATTGAGCTTGCGACAAACATCGGTGTAAAACTCAAAACCACATGAAATATCAGTTACACACACGGTTGGGAAAGCCAGAGAAGGAGGTAGGCCAGTGATTGTGAGATTTTGCATAGAAAAAAAAAAAAAAAAATAATGAGTAACAAGAAAAAGCCAAGACAGCAAAGGAAGGTGTACATAAATGACGACTTAACCTCCCAAAGGCCAAAAATTGAGTCTGGTTAAAGAGCAGGAAGCAAGTGAAAAAATGTGTCCACAAGGGAGGGAAGTATACTGGCCTGGCTCACTAGTGGTGGCAGGCCTGTGGTCATAAATATCCTGATGATCTACAAAAAGTAGGTATTACTTCTCCTGATTGGAAAAACTTAAACTGGACTATTTGATCAGGTTCTAGGATTGTGCTGGAGCACAGCACATTTCTATGAACAATATTACACTCACAGTGAAGAATATTTACCCTGGACCATGTATACCACAGCACAATACACTCACACAGAACAATACTAACCCTTTGTCAGGTATACACCATCACAATGAACTCACACTGAACAATATTAACCCTGTGCTATGTACACCACAATACAATATTAACCATGTGCCATATATATCCCACCAACTGTTTATTGATGTTCTATCTCTCAATGTGTGTGGTATCAAGTCAAAGCTTTTATCAGTAGATTTTGTTAACCACTTAAAAAGCTATGATGTTCTTTGTTTTTGTAAAACAAAATGCGATGATGCTGACATGAATAATGTGAAGGAGAGCATGGACAATATTGGTTTTGACATTGTCTTTAAGAACAGATGCAAATTAAGTAGATTCAAGTCTGGTGGTATCCTTATTGCTATTAAAAAGGATGTTTGCTTCAAGTGGAGACTGATAAGAAATAACTATGAATCTTTACTATCAATTATTATAATAGAGAGGAGGAGTGTAAGTTTAGATCAGGAATTGGTAATCAGCAGTGTTTACATCCCTCCCTCACATTCAAGGTATGGCAAAGTACAACATTTTGATGAACTAGATGATTTTTTACTAACTTACACAAACAATGATTATGCACATATACTTTGTGGTGATTTTAATGCTCATACTCTAACTATGCCTGATGTTCCATATGTTTCTGTTAGTGGTGATGATCATGTGTCTGTTGGTGTTCCCTACACAAGTCTAACTGATCTTGGCATAGCTGTGGACAGAGCTAACCAGGACCTAACCCCAGACAGGAATTCTTATGGCAGAAAATTGGTGGAGGTTTGTAAAAATAATCAAGTATTTATATTTAATGGTAGATTAGGTGAGGACTGTGCTGTGGGAAATTTACAACAACACATGATACACTATAGATTATTTTCTAGGTTCCCCATTAGTTATGCAGTGTGTTGCAGTTTTTAGAATACTTGATTATGATGCATTATTCTCTGATGTACACTGTGGGCTACATGCACAACTGAAATTCAATAGTACAGGTAATGTAGCCACTGTAAATACAAATGATGCTCAAGAGGTAAGCCAGGCAAGTGTGAAACCAGGAAAATGGAAAGCTGAGAAAATGAGTGTGTATGAAAGGAACATTGATGTAGGCAAGGTAAATGGGATAATAGCAAATATAGATGAATTATCTGTTGATGATATTAATCAGGAACTAAAGCAAATTTTGATTGAGCCTGCACTTACAACCTTTCCACAATATAAGAGGAAAACATATCTAAAAAAGAGTAATAATGCCACCTTAGAGGGCTATGATAATCAGTGTTGGAAAGTAAGAAAAGAATATCACAAAGCCAGGCATAAGTACAATTTGCATAGGAATAGGGTAAATTTAATACTATGATTGAGAAAAGCAAAAGATACAAAGGTGAATTAAAAAGAGTAAAATCTAAAGAAAGGACAAACTTAATAAAGGAACTTAGAAAAAACAGAAGCTGTGACCCTAAAGCATTCTGGAAAATCCAAAAATGGTAAAAAAAAGAACAGTAAGATTCCCATTACACTAAACAATTTTTATGAGCATTTAAACAGCTTGCCAGTGATGACAGTAATTCTAACATCGCAATAAACACAATCACAGATTATGATAACAACACTGACCCCTTACCAATACTTAATGACCCATAACTGAGGAAGAGGTGAAGAGAAACATTAAGAAACTAAAGAACGATAAAGCCCCAGCAACTGACATGATATTAAATGAATATATTAAAAGTACTCAGCACATTCTGTTCCCTCTATATGTCAAGCTATTTAATAAGATACTTGATAGTGGTATCATGCCATCTGAGTGGCTGGTTGGTATGGTAGTGCCACTCTATAAGAACAAAGGAGACATTCAAGACGCCAATAATTTACCGGGGCATCACCCTGCTTAGCTGCCTGGGTAAACTGTTCACCTCTATACTCAATGATAGACTAACTAAATATTCTGATACTAGCAATATTATTAATGAAAACACAAGCTGGTTTTAGGCATGAGTACTCTACTTTAGAACCCTATATTTTTGCTTAAATGCGTAATTGATTTGTTCAACTGGAGAAAAAAGAAGCTTTTTTGTTTATTCGTAGACTACAAGAAAGCCTTTGATTGGTGTGGCGTGAGGGTTTGTGGTACAAGCTAGTGAGGGAGAAAGTGAATGGGAAATACTTAATGTAATCAGAAATATGTATAGTAACATCAGGTCTTGTGTAATGTTAAACCAAGAGATGTCTGATACATTTGTATGCAACATGGGAGTAAGGCAGGGGAAAATTTGTCGCCCCTGCTTTTCGCTTTTTACATTAATGATATTGAAAGTAAATTACTTGAATGTAACTGCAATTTTCTAGATTTTGGTCATGATTTGATAAACTCCTATTTGAAACTTTTTGTTCTAATGTACGCAGATGATACAATTATATTATGTGACAGTGAGGAAGGAATGAAGCAGGCTCTGATAGCATTGTATACTTACTGTAATGAGTGAAATTAAAGATTAATTGTAACAAAACAAAAATAGTGGTGTTCAGTAGGGAAAAACTCATCTAAGTAATTATAAATTTGAATTTGGTTATGAAAAAGTTGAGGTGGTAGAAGATTACAAGTATCTTGGTGTATTATTTAATTACAATGGCAGGTTCCGTAAAGGAGAGCTAGATTTGAAAGAACAAGCAACAAGAGCAATGTATTCACTAATAGGTAATGTAAAAGTTTGACTTGCCAGTTGATATGCAGTTGGAATTATTTAATACCATGGTGTTACCAGTACTGACCTATGCAGCTGAGATTTGGGGAGACTATAGGATTAGAGAGCTAGAGATATTACACTTAAAATTCTTAAAACAGATGTTGTGTGTTCATAAAAACGCTAGCAATGAATGGTATATGGTGAACTTGGAGTGTCCCACTGGAAATTCATATAAAGTGCAGAATGTAGGTTACTGGTCTCGGCTAATTTCAGGTAAAAAAACTAAAATTTTGCTATATAATGTATCAATGTTTGTTGCATTTGGATATGTTAGGGTTATACACTTCTCCATGGGTTGCCTGCATTAAGAATATATGTAATGAGTGTGGTATGTCAAGGGATGTGGTTATCACAAAATGTGCCCAACACTACATGGTTTAAGAAAGCAGTTTTAAGTGAGATTAAAGGATCAGTGGATTACTACCTGGCATCATAATTTATCAACAAAATCGTTATGCAGTAACTACAAAATTTTTTAAGAGATTTATGGTATGGAGGTGTACCTCGTCAAACTACCGAAAAAGTATTCGCATCCAGGTAACTAGATTCAGAACAAGCAACAATAGACTACCAATAAATGTTGGTAGATACGCAGGTGTAAACAGAGAAGATCGTCTTTGTAGCAAGTGTATTGCTAATTTTGTAGGAGATGAATTTCATGTCCTATTCGAATGTACTAACGAGGAAATTGTAAGGCTGCGGGATATGTAATATCCAGAAATACTACACATTGTAGGCCAACGCATTTTAAGTATGTTGCGTTAATGCAAAGTACCAGTGTGAATGTTTTGAAGAACTTGTCATTATTCATCAGATCAATTTTGAGCATGTTTAGATAAACTAACAAGTATATCTGATTATTAGTTATCTTTATTTATATTTTTCTATGTGTCACTTAGTTTTGGAAATTGACAATTGGATTCCTCCAAACTTTTAGTTTACGTAGTACTTATCTGTATGTACATGCATGCACACTTATCTTATTGGTATCGTTTGAAATGTCCTGCCAAATGTATTGTATCTTGTAGGAGCTGTGCTCCATACTTTATTTATAAAGTCTGAGCAATAATAAATTCTATTCTATTCTATTCTATTCTATTCTATTCTATTCTATTCACACACACACACACACACACACACACACACACACACACACACACACACACACACACACACGCACACGCACACGCACACACACACACACACACACACACACACACACACACACACACACACGAGCAAATACAAACAAAGACACAAGAATTATAAAAGCAGAATGCGGGGTGAAGGAGAGCGCTTCCTCCACCCACGGCAATTATTATTTTCTTTTTTCTCGTGCGTTAATGCGTGAAATATGAACGTATAAATTAGTGGAATACGTGTATATAATGTAGTAACAGTAACGGCAAGTATGTCGTTACGTATTTATACGTATTATTAACGGATACGTTATTATCGAATTGTCCGTGTCTCTCAAGCCAAAAAAAGGTGGATGATTGAAGGGAAAAAAAGAGAAAGAAAAGGGGAAAAATAAGATGAGCCAATTGTGATCCTTAGAGAGCCAGGGTGATGGTGCCAACCTGGATGTGGCAATCTGGCCGCACTACCTGACGCATGACTGAAATCATGGAAGAAGGAGATAGAGGAGGAGATAGGGAAGAATAATGGAAGAAGAAGAGAATGGAAGAAAAAGAGAATGGAAGAAAAGAGAATGGAAGAAAAGAGAATGGAAGGAGGAGGAAGAGGAGGAGGAGAACGAGGAAAAGAATAAGAAAGGCGGGCTGGTGGGGGAGAATCTCTTTAAAATCGATTGAGTAAATACACCCTGGCTCGGGAGATCAAGGTTATGGGTAGAGGTGCCTTTTAATAAATCTGTGTAGTGACGCCTCGGCGCTGCGATCTGATCTTTGCCGAAGGGCCGGGCGATGCACTGGAGGAGGAGGAGGAGGAGGACGAGGAGGAGGACGAGGAGGAGGATTACATAGGAATAACAGACACCAGGAGACCTATTGGTCCATAGCGAGGGTATCTGCTGAACTACATACTACTAACTATCAACTACTTGTAAGAAACAGTTGGAAAATGATCCCATGTCCCTAAAGAGAATAGGAACATGGAATTTTCCCATAGTGCAGAATGATAGGATATGAAAAATACTAACTACAACTACCACTACCACTACAACTAATCGATACGGGGGACTAGATACGAATTCGCACTATCAATACCCATTTACTTTACAGTGCGCGTCAAGTCTGTTTTTGAATGTAGTTATTGTGCTGGCTCCGACAACATTTGCTGGTAACTTTTTTCCATCGTTCAAAGCTCTAACATTGAAATAATTTTTACGGAGACGTGGGGCAACGTTGACCGTTTAGTTTTAAACCATTATTTCTTGTTGTCACTTGAGTTGAAAGCTCGAATAGGTTCTCTTGATTAGTGACATCAAAACCTTTTAGAATCTTAAAGGTTTCTATCAAGTCCCCACGGATTCTACGATCCTTTAAGGAAAACATATTAAGTTTCCGCAGTCTCTCTTCATAAGATGAATTTCGCAGAGATGGAATTTGTTTGGTTGCTCTTCTTTGCACTGATTCCAATTTGGCTTGATCTTTTACGAAACAGGGCGACCAAATTGAACGGCATATTCCAAGTGGGGCCTAAACCCAAGGACGTGTATAATTGTGTCATTACTTACGGAGTTTTATGTTCAAAGTTACGTTAATAAAGCCCAAAATCAAAATTTGCCTTTTTACTGGCAGCTAGGCAATGCGGACTGGTTTTCAGATCATTACTGATGATGACACCTAAATCCTTTTCCTGCTGTACTTCAGTTAACGATTTATTTTGCATTTGATAGTTATATTTGAGGTTATCGTTGCCTAGGACGAGGAGGAGGAGGAGGACGAGGAGGAGCAGGAGGACGAGGAGGAGGAGGAGGACATACGAATAACATATACCAGGAGACCTATAGCGAGGGTATCTGCTGAACTACATACTACTAACTATCAACTACATGTAAGAGGACAGTTGGAAAAGGATACCATGTCCCTAAAGAAGATAGGAACATGGAAGTTTTGTAGTGAGAATGATAGGATGCTAAGTACAACTACCAGTAACACTAATCGATCCGGGGAATGTTAATAATATAACTCGCGGGGCAATATCAAAACATACTCCTATGCTTTAAGGAAAAAATATTGCGTACAGCCGAAGTAATCAAGTTGGGCAGCTGATACTAATAATTTAGCTAGTTTAGTAGTTTAGTAGTAGTAGGAGGAGGTGGAGGAAAAGGAAGAGGAGCATTGTGTAGATAAGGGCAGGAAACCCACGTACAGGAATATCAACACCGCAACGCTACCATTTCTAGACAGCGTTCCCGCCCCTCACTGACGACGAACAAGGGGATCCATTTCCCTCCCCAGTCAAGTCTCCGCAATGCCCTCAAACAAACCAACGAAACAACGCTTGATAACACCGGTAATTATAAACGGCCCACTGGATAAAACGTTTTTTTTACATCACAAAGGACTGGCCAAGGGCAAAAAAAAAGTAACAAAAAGCCTGCTTTATGGAAAGACTTCTATATATCTGAATTCAATCAAATTTGCGGCCGACAGTTATTAAATTACAAAATATTCACGCAATTGATGTAATAAGAGACGAAAATTATAATCAACGGATTCAAAGAATATTGTTTCTTGTTTGACAAAAGTGTATTTATTCATGTATATATTTGCCTTTTCTTATTTTTACATATTTTATTATTATTCACTTATCATATCCTTAGGACTGCTTGAAATTCACTATCGCAAATAATCTCTGTCGCTCCAAGAAGCTTAAACGTGAGTCGAGTTAAGGCGGAAATGGGATATTTTTATTTTAAGGTAATGATAAAAAACTTAAAAATGATGAAAGAATAGCACTTGCAAAAATAACAATGTCAATGACAAAAATGTTTAAATAAATAAAAAAATAAAAATGTGTAATGTANGATCAACCTTTCCTGACATATCCAACCATGTTTCTGTTAATGCTATTATATCAAAATCCTCTACACTATTAATTTCTCTCAGGAAATCTATCTTGTTTAAAATACTCCTACAGTTTGTATAGTAAACCTTCAAGCAACTCCTCTTCCTTTTGTCCATTTTCCCTTTTACTTTAACTAAACCCCTCCTCTCTCTCCTCTTACGAATCACTTTAGTTCCCTGCCTTCTGAAACTCCTCCTAGTGTCGCAAGTTTCCTTTACACCGACCCCAGTGTCTAATCCTCGGTTCTCTATCTTCAAAAAGTCTGCAGTGCATCTACCTCCCTTTCAAGGGATTCAGACAAGATCTGAACTCCTTTCCTCGAAAAGTGCACCCTGTGGGAATTTATGTCACATACATATATTTAATTTGAGGTCTTACCTAATCAAAACCCATCGTCTATCTCATCCCGACACAATACCCCAACTAGTCAACTAACTAGGATACTTATCGGTGGATAGTGGATTGAAATCGCTGTAGGCTTTTGATTAATACTGCCTGTCTTGTGATCCGAAGTGGTCAGGCCTATGGTCAGGCCGGGGTGGTGAAGGACGGAGGCGGAAGGCTGGAGGCGGTGTGCTTTGATATACATGCATGTATATAGTATTTAATATGAGATGTTGTTCTCTGACGGAGGGTTAGGAGTGTACTCATAGTATATTATATGTTACTCCCTCAAGGGATTGGGGTGTACAAACCTCTCCCTGTGGGCGGCGGTGAAAGACCGCCACCATGCCACGTGTATAATTCCCGGTGGCTTTTATCTAATGGGCGGCAGCCAATGACCGCGCTTCAAACCAAAGTGCTAATTATGTAAGGTGCAATGCTTATAGCGCATTTTCGTGACGTTCACCGCCCTGGTTCAGTCCAGTCCGGACCGGGTCAGGGTGGACTGATGGTCGCGAAAATACATCGAGACTGGCCCCGTCCCATTCGTCGTTCCTATTGGCTGGAGGATCGAATGGGCGGTACTGAACTGAACTGTGGAGGCGGCAGGCGTCCATCTTGTCAATATCCTTTTTGTCGTCCGCCTTTTAACCTGTGCTGAAGACTTTACAACTACCACGCCTGTGATACTATAGTCTTATGGTCGACCATCATGGTGTTTCATGTCTTATCAGCAGCCCGAGAAGTTCCTGGTCGCCTTCCCCGCTGACTGTAGTGCGCATGCGCCAGTTCTCCCCACACTGGTCCAACCTGGTCCTGGTCGCTGGCTCAGACCGGCCCGGTCCGTTCCAGCCCGGTCTAAACTGCCTCGCAAAAACACTGGCCGTCCGGGACTAGCCCAGTCCAGACCGGGCCAGAGCGGCCGCGAAAATGCGCTATTAATAACCACTGGGAATGTTAATTTATATTATCCCAATACTTATAATTTACTTACATTACCTTAATTATTTTACCCATTACCATTATATTTATATATATATATATATATATATTATATAATATTTTAGTAGTATTATTTTATATATATAAAACATCCCTACGCCCCCCTAGGACGAGCGGAAAATACCTCTTTCAAAAGGGGGGGGGGTGAACAAACCACCACTCGTCCATTATGAGAGGGTGGTTGGTGGATAATTTCCAAAACTGGGGGCCGGCGAAAACTGAAGTTCCGCTTCATGTGACATCACCCCAGGCCACATACCCCGGAAGATTTTAATAGAGGTTTCGGCACTGTGGTTTTTGACTATTTTAAAATGTATAGCCCTGATAGAGGTACAAGTGAATATGCAGACATATACTTGATCGGGGGGAAGTTATCTCCTGATGATATAATATCCCCAGTTGTCCTCACCATTGACCTCAATTGATTTTAGGATCTATCTATCAGCGGGAAGTTCAGGGGGATCTAGATAGGAACAAGTCTCCCTTCAGATCTTTTTTTTTATTGAGAGATTTGAGGTAATATTTGACTGCCTGTCTACCATGATGTATCCCAAATTTACACCTGATATCGGCTAATTTTGTAGCCATTCCGCCATGTAATGAGTTCCTATGATATTCTTCCACCACCAATTTAGTAAAATGATGGCGTTTGGGAATTAGAAATGAGATGGCAGGTGGTATTTGGAAGATCACTTTAAAATTTCGACCTCGACACCAAATTATGCCCTCATGATCTAGGTACAGACCTAATATTTGGTCAATTTGTTCCTAATGGGGGCTGCTGAGGCCAAGAGCTGATATTTCTCGGGAAAATACGGCTTTTGTATTGTTCTGACCCAAAACTTCAAAGGATCAGGCTACCCCTTTTTAATGGTTTTTGAAGACTAAATTAGTAATCTCGATTAGTTTGCTCAATAAGGAAAACCCTTTTCAATGTCTATCACAGGATCTGGGATCAATTCAGGTTCCCTTATTATATCTACAGATATGTCTGGCTGAGTGGAAACCTGTTTAGGCATAATATTACACTCTTTCAGCCAGGTAGGACCTTTAAACCATAATCCTGTGTTCAATTTGAGGGTAAAATTTCCCTCGCGACACATTATTATTATTAGGTTTTTCAATAGTGGCAATATATTGATTATGAATGGATATCACTTTCCTAAAATTTACCTCACTAATTGGGTGGGCAGAAAGGGGTTCCAATTTTGGAAATTATAGGGATTGTTGTGCATGACTGGGAAATACTCTCCTCTTGTTCGGCATGGTGAGTATGTGGGATGGGTCCCATTATTACCTTACCACCAGCGCTGGTGAACATAGAAACTTATGTATTTTGATGACCCTCCTTGGGAAAACGCCCAAAATATCAGGGGCCGATTTTTAAATTGGAAAGGTCCATCAACGTCTTCGAAGTTATTATTAACTAGTTTAACACATTATCCCTCAGCATATCAGCTGTGTCCTTTAGTCCATTACATTTAAACTGTACATATATTATTTACTACAACAGCAGCTACCCTACATTTATATTTTCCTAATTGGACTAGGGTTGAACTATGTCAAGGGTTTTAGCCTCATTATTGGGAAAAAAACCTGATATGGCTAAATTCACTTTGTTATTATGGGTAGTTTGTAATAATTCAACTATCTCTCTACTTATGAAGGATCGTTGTGCACCACTGTCAACATTGTCTTTACTATGACTGCTTTACCATTGTGGCTGACCTTCAATTCGGCAGTAGGAACAGCTGCTGAACTACTGTTATTATGAGTGCCATTTTAACTACTGTAGGGTCTGAGTTATTATCATGTTAGGACAAAGAGCGATGTTTGAAAAGATTGTTTACATTTCCTACAAGTTCTTAGCTTATAGGGCATGCATTTGAAGCTGTTTACCACGGAGACAGGATAGGCAATTACCAAGGCTCATTAAAATTTCAACTCTCCCTTTTAACAATCTGAATAGATTTACATGTGGAGGGTGTATGTTCCCCCTCACATAAAACACAATTTATTTTTTCGTACTTCACTATTAGTAGCCCCGATTAGGGATTGTATCTATTATTTGAATGGTCTTTTGTGATTTACTGGTAGGCTGAGAAGTTTGATCTTAATTACAGGCTCTTTGATTTGCGTAAATTTAACAAGCACAGGATAAAAGGGCCCCCTAAAGAGGGATCTTTAAACTCTAGGTGGTTGATATAGCTGATTACCCCATAGATGTATACTAATAATCTTGATCTCCCTGTGGGGGGGTTTCTGTTCAATACCTTGCAAGTTTGAGTTAAAGAAGCCTTAGCTGTTGATGGAATATGAGCACACTCCGTATTCCCTCATATGCAATTACTTTATCGAAAAATCTTTGGCACTATTGTTCATAAATTTATCACCCATTGGTGAATCATTTCTTTATCCCCAGCATGTCTTAATTGAACTTCATATTGGAAGTAAACCGCCTCAATTTATTCCATTGCTCATTTAACAACACCTGTCTTTAAAACCTGGGAGGTGTATCCTGCTTCTTTCCTGTGAATACAGGAGTGAGGCAAGGGTGCGTCCTTGCCCCATCACTTTTCAACGCTTGTATGGACTGGGGATTGGACAAGGTTGTAGATCAAAGTGATTGTGGAGCATCCATCGGCAAACACCAAGATCACTGATCTTGTTTTTTCCGATGATGCAATAATCTTTGCTGAGTCGCTGGAGGTCCCTGGTGATGGCTCTCGAGGCGCTGCACGAGGAGGCAAAGCCTTTGGGGCTTGAGGTCTCCTGGCTCAAGACCAAGGTCCAGGTATTTGGAGACTTACTAGATGAAGCAGTACAGTCTGTTCATGCGTGTGGCGAGGGCATTTAGTAGGGTCACTTAGGGCGATTCGCTTCACATTAGGTGAAGGGAAATATTTTGAGGGTCTTATCCTAAGCATTTTGTGCCGCTGAATCCGAAAATCGTAGTTGGTCCCTCGTTAGCGGTAAGTTTTCGCGCAATTTGCAATTTGGCAATTTGGCAATAAAATTGGCAATTACAAATTGCAGAATAAGAACCAGACGTCCCTAGAGAACTCGTTTTGGGGCTCAAATTGAACTTATTAAGAGTGCATAAAATGTTATTTAGTACTCCGTGGTTGTATTTGTTCGCATTACTGAACTATAATGGAAATTAGAGATAATGGAAATAAATGGAAAAAAATATAAAAGGAATAATTTTGGCCTTAATTTCCCCATAAAAAGTCTTTAAATTTTTTTCTGGCTGTATCTGTTCTCAAAAGGCACAAAAGGCACCGTCTGATTAATAAAAAAAGTTAATTTTTTCTTGACTGTCCCCTCTTGGTCGAAATTTTATGACATACGGAAATAAAATTTGGGGAAAATAAATGAAAAATTTTTCTTTGGGCTAAAATTTTTAAAAATTAAAAGCTAAAAACCCCTTTAAAAATAAAAAAAATTCATTTATTTATCGCACATTTTCCTTCCCGGTTTCCCCAAATAAAATCGTGTCATTTGCGGTGCAACTAACGGAGATGGGGTCCTTCGCCTCGGCGCCCAAGGGGGGAATTTTCGGGGATGCTGGCCAAGGGGGGCTTCAAAAGGCGAATTCGTAGGGGCCCACAGGAGGCCCTCTGGGAAGGGACATTGGCCCGGGGCACCGACAGTCCCTTGCAAAAATCCAGCCCCACAAATTTTCGCGGGGTTTTTTAGGGAGAGGGAGCAACAGGACCTTGCGGGGGGGGCCCGCCCCCCCCTCTGGATCCGGGATCACGGGAAAACTGGATCGCCCCGCCTTGGCGACCTACACTTCCAAAAAGCCATGCTGCGGTGCATCGGGGGGTTTTCCTGGGGGGAGCGGCTTGGGCCGAGGTGCTCCCGAGCCCGGGGGTTACGGACCCCCACAGTCCCAGATTTTTGGGGCCGGAAACCACGCCCCAACCCGGGAATTGAAGGCCCACTAACCCTCACAAGGTGCACCCCCTAGCTCTCAATTTCCCTTTTCCCCGGGAAAATGAGAGCGCCGAAAATTCGCCTTTCCAGGAGTTGGCGGGAGGGAAAAGGAAGTTCCCTTTCCCCAAGAAAGCCCCGAGATCCTTGCCCCCAAGCTGCAGTTTTCCTGAGGTCACGGATCAGCGACATCCCTTGGGGAAAATTTTCCCCAAAGACGTACGCAAGATGGGCCTCCGCTTTTAAAACTACCCAGGGTGTGCGGACAGGAGCCCCGGGGCGCTGCCCCTGAAGACTTGGAGGAGTTCGGACCTTTTCTTCTTTTCCCGCCATAAAATCAAAGCTCCACCCCGGGTTTCGTCCCGGTTTTAGGGTGGCCATGTCAGGCCCCCGCCTCAAGAACCAAAGAGCGGGGACGTATTTGGGAAAAACACGGGGGCCCGGCCCCCAAATCTTTTGGTCCCTTTCACGCCCCCTTGGCTGCAAACCAAGGGCCTTGGAACAGGTGAACCGGACTCTGAAAGGTAAAGGGGGGTTGTGGGGATCACGAAAAATCCCTCACGAGGCCCCAGTTCTTTTTGGGTGCAAGACGACTTTTGGCAATAAAAGGGGCCAAAAACCCATTGGGAAAGGGTTCTCTGGGCCCATCAAACACCCCCCAAGGAAGCCCAGCGGCCCCAGGGAAAAAACCAAAACGAGATGACCAAATTTTGGGGGGGTCTTCTTCGCCACAAAAAACCCCTTCCTCGCGAAAAAGCCCCCCTCCCCACCGTCCTTTTCCCGCAAGGTTTTTTCCGATAAGATGGGGGGAACGCACTGCAAGAATCGAGGAGACTGGAAAGGGAAGCTCTCTTGAAGTACGAAGGGGGAAGATCAGGATTTGCGCCAAATTTCCATGGGAGGTCCTGCATCGTCGGGCCTACCAATACATTCAAAACGGGGGCCCAGAACCCAAAATTTTTCAATGGGAAGGGAAGCGGGGTGATTGTCACGGGATCCCCCAGATTTCACTCGGCGCCTGCGCTCGCCCCCAACTCGCCAGCAGTCGGGACCTTCGCACCATCATTTTCCAACATAAAGCTCCCCCTGTTCCCTCTTGCCCTCTTTGACGACCAAGGCCCCCCCCGCGGGGCACGACAAAAAGTGCCCTTCTCAGGGTTCTGGAGAAATGAACCGGCGGTCTCCCGGCCTCGCCCCCCCCAAAACCCCCCCCCCTTTTATTCCCCTCGCGTGCTGGTCCTCGACGGGTGCTATCCCCAGCAGCACCCCGTTTTCCGGGTCAGCAAACTTTAAAAAGGGCCTGGGTTTTGGGTCCCTCCGCCCGAGAGTTGCCCAACTGGGTGTTGGCCCACGGGGAGTTGGGCCCCTTTTCTTTGAAAAGGTACACCTGGGGCCCTCCCTCCCAAAACAAGACGAGGGGAAAAGCGAGCCCCAGGTGGAGGATACATATCGACCTCCCCAACAGCGACGAGGATCCAAAACTGGAAAAGACCATGGGGTAAAATCTTGTCCACCAAAAAGGGAACAAGACTGCTATTAACCCCTCTCTTGCCTCCCCAAAACCAGCACCCTTCATGGGGATTACGCGTCGTCCCGCGCGTGGGGGCGACAAAGCCGTGGGGAAATTCTGGACCGGACGGGGGGCCAAGTTTTGCTTTCAGAACAAAGGGAAAGGGGGCACTAAGATGATAAAATCACTCTCCTGCTCGACAAAGAGTGGGGGCAAAAAATAGTTTCTCCGGGCAAAGACTCCTCCCTCCCCCCTCCTCCGACACTTTCCCCCAAAAACCTCCCAACACGTGGCCCCCACTTGGCAAAACCAAATTTTTAACGTTCCGCTCATCCAAAGATGAACTTGGGGTCTCCACCCCGGATTTATCCCGTCCCCTTTCCCTGCTCTGACTGGTTGCGACACCACTTTCGCCCTTTCAGGAAAGGGAATTTCAAGCTTGGGCCCGTGTTCCCCGGCGGCCGACCAGGCAACCCTCGACGCTTTTTGGGGAAAACTCCGGGGGCCCTGGTCCGCTGACGCAAAAGAGCCCCGGGACCCGCTGTGCCCCATTCGTGAGCAGAAATTTTCGGATATACCTGCCCCTTTTGCCGCAGGCGAGGGGGAAAGGCACTTCCCGAAGAAAAAGGTTGGAGCCCGCACTGGGCCCCCCCGACAGTCAAGCCCCCACCCAGCACATTATGCGACCCAGCTCAAGGGGCCCTCTCTGGGAGGGGGCTTGAAAAAGGATTGGTGGGCCCTCGACCCGACCAAATCGGCTACGGACCAACCTGGCGCCTATCCCTTCCCCCCTTCCCCGCCCCGCAAAGTATATGGGTTTGGGGGGCAGTGCGGGTGCAAGCCCAACTGCCCCGAAACCCAAACGCCCGCGCTGTCAAACCCCGCAGACTCCTTTTCGGAAACTTTGCCCATTGCTCCCCCCCGATGTTTCATCAACGGGCGAGGGAAAATTGGGGATGAGGCGTCCAATGGCGTAGACACTGATTTTCGATTTTTTTTTAACTTGGGGAACGCTCGCTATCGCCCTTAAAGGGTTTTTTTGTGTTCTAATTTTTTATTTTTTTCCAAAAAAACGCGGAGGAACTCGGTTTCGTTGTTTAAATTTTTGTGTTTTTGGGGTTAATACTCCCGGGGCACTTCCCGGGGGGAAAAAAGGGGTTTCCCCCTTCACCTTAGGTTAAGGAAGTATTTTAGGGTCTTACCTAAGCATTTTTTTGTTTAAAATCCCTGTTCTACGCAATAATTGACCCAAACCCCTTTCACAAATTCGGGTTAATTAAAGTGTCCCCAAAAAAATTTTTTTGTTTTTTTTTACTTTTTTTTTCTAATTTTAAAATTTTGTTTTTAAATTTTTAAGAAAATCGGGTTTTAAAGGGCCCAAAAATTTTTTCCTTTTTTATTTTTTCCCCAATTTTTTTTTTCCCCCTTATCTCTAATTTTTTCCCTTATGATCAGTAAAACCGGGAAAAGATACAACCACGGGGTACTCAAAAACCTTTTTTGCACTCTTAATAGCTTCAAATTTTAGTCCCAAAAAAGAGGTCTCCCACACTCCCGGTTTTTCATTCTGCAAATTTTTAAAATTCCCCAATTTTTTTTGCCAAAATTTCCAAAATTGGGGAAATTGGGCGAAACTTACCGCTAAGAGGACCCAACTACGATTTTTTGGTTCACGGCACAAAAAGCTTAGGATAAGGACCCTCAAATACTTTTCCCTTTACCTAAGGTGAAGCGAAAGCCCTTTTTTTCCGCCCTAAGTGACCCAAAAATTTTTGGGGGATCCTTGGAAAATTTTACATACCTTGGGAGCGGGAGGGCCATAATGACGGGGGTCACGGGCAAAAATTTTTACGGCGGATTGGGATAGCCCCCGGTTTTATGGGCTCGCCCAGCGGGGGTATTTGGCGGGGGGCGGGAACCTTGTCAGGAGGGCAAAATCCGGGTCTTCAAGTCGCTTGTGATTTTCCCCGTCTACTTTTAATGGTTTGGGGAGACTGGGCACTAATATGCTTTGGGGCGAATCAATTCCTTTGTTAAAAAAGTTTCTTCCAGAAACATGGTTTAAACGCTGGGGTATTACTGTCCCCAAATTTAGCGTTGCACCGTGAGACTGAACGAGGCCTAATTTCCTGCATAGTCCTCACGCCAACTTTTGGGGGGGGGGATATGGGGATGGCACGCTACCCTGAAACCGATCCTTCCCTCGGGTTGGGGTTTTTGTAAGGACAATCCGGAAAGGTTTGGGGAAGGGGCCCCGGGGGCGGCCACAAGGTCGTTGCTGGGGGGGGTTGATGTTTTTTGTCGAGAGCTTCTTTTGGGATGGGGAAAAGGGGCCTGCTGGGGAAATCGGGGCGTGGTGGGCCCCCGGGGTGGCGTCGTAGGGGGGGCGAGGCGAAAAGCGTCCCCCCGGGGGTTTTGCCCCCCAAAGATGATGAAATTTTCTTAAAATAATATAAACCAAAAGGTTTTGCCCTTTAAATTTCGTCCTCAAAATTTATCCCTATATTCCCTGTTTAGCATTTCTAAAATTTGCCGAAAATGATGCGTGCTAGTTTTTGCCATAAATTTGTTTAATAACTAAGTCAAATTAAAAAAATTTAAAAGGGGAAGATTTTCGTTTTCTATATATATAAAGGGTTTGTTGATAATTTTTCTATCATTTAATGCGGGAAGTGCCGTTGGCTGGCCTATCAAGGGGGCATAACCCGGGGGTATGACCAACCACCACTTAAACTATTACAACAAACTAGTCTACGTAACCTCTGATGTTTCTCTACCTGGCGTATGGTAGTTACCCAGCTGAGTAAATTCCTGACGCCGCGAAACATCCCGCCTCCGCTCTCATAAACCAGCAATTGTGTAGGCTCAAATTACGCCTCACAATGACCACTTTGAATCACACGTACATCAATATTCCTCTACTCGGGGCACCAATGGGGGAATTTAAATGTCACATACAATATTTAATTTGAGGTCTTACCTAATCAAAACCCATCGTATCTCTTCCCGACACAATATCCCAACTAATCAACTAACTAGGATACTTATCGGGGGATAGTGGGTTGAAATCGCTGTAGGCTTTTGATTAATACTGCCTGTCTTGTGATCCGAAGTGGTCAGGCCTATGGTCAGGCCGGAGTGGTGAAGGGCGGAGGCGGAGGGCTGGAGGCGATGTGCTTTGATATACAAGCATGTAATATGGTTATTTAATAAGAGATGTTGTTCCTCTCACGGAGGGTTAGGAGTGTACTCATAGTATATTAGATGTTACTCCCCGCAAGGGTCTGGAGTGTACTAACCTCCCCCTGTGGGCGGCGGTGAAAGACCGCCACCATGCCACGTGAAATAATTCCCGGTGGCTTTTATCAAATTTGGGGCGGCACCCAATGACTCCCGCTTCAAAACCAAGGTGCTAATTATGTAAGGTGCAATGCTTAATAACCTTGGGAATTTTTATTTATATTATCCCAGTACTTATCATTTACTTAACCCTTTCACGCACCGTGATGCGATTCGCGGCCCAAAACAGAATCGTCTACATCTGAGTTTTTTGACGCGACTCACGTAAAAAAACTTGAAAAAATTCCCCAAACTATTAATAATTATCAGAATTGCTTTAAAATTTTCTGCGTCAAAGATCCAAGCTAGACCTATAAAATAAACTAATTGTCAAGTCTCTCGTGAGGGGGGATTTCAAATGATAAGGGCCTTGTCTCAGTTTCCCTCACAGGCAGCCTTAGAGCGGGGGACGTCGCCCCTTTTAAAAACGTGTCCCGAGCCGGGTAAGCCATACTTGTAGCCTAATCCGTTTTCCAACATGTGTTTTCATTTTTTCCTCAATTTTCTCAAGAACTACTGGCCATATGAACATTCTAATGGTAGCGTTGGAATCCTCATAAAAATCCGCTTTTATTGGCACATAAACCATAAAAAATCGACACAGGAAGTTTCGAGCTACGAAGTGGTGAACGTAAGTATTTCTTATTTCTCTTTAAATCAATGTTTTTTTTGGAGTCGGTAAACTCCGCTTTTTTATTTGCATTTCTTGTAATTTTATTCTTTCATAAGGCAGAATAATTTCTTGCAAAACCAAAGATATATAATAATGCCAGGAAAAAAGAATACGCGGTGGTGAAATTGATAACATAAAAATAAATTCGCCGCACAGTCAGGCCATTCCGCGGGGCCCCTTATGGAGCCCCAGACGGATGTCGCAGTGAAAAGAGAAACTTATTAAACTTTTGGTGCGTGAGAGGGTTAATTATTACCCATTTCCATTATAATTTATATATATACATCCCTACGCACCCCTATAACCCAGCGGACAATACCTCCTTCACAAGGGGGGGGGGGGGGGGACAAACCACCACTCTTCCAATTAGTGAGGGTGGTTGGTGGATAATTTCCACACACCCCGTCCCTGCGGTAGAGGTGGTTATGCCCGAAAAAGAGGTCCTAGCTGTCGACAAAAGGCCCAACCATTGACTTTTCAATGAAGTGCCAGCCGGCAATTCAAAGCAATAGCCCTGGAGTACCACAAGTCGTCAACAAAGCGTCTTTTAAGAACACCACACACCACATGGAACCCACCCCCGTCCCTAACTTTACCTACAGCTTCCTTGAACCGCCGTTTGCAATTCCTCACTTCTTACACACTCAACATCATTTCCCCCAGCGCTCAGGCAGACGATGGGCTTTTTCCCTTGGTCCGCCATGCACTCAACTATCTTATCACTAACATAACCTATCCCCCTTTCCCCGGGTAACTTACCGACTTCCTGCGCATCCCTTCTCTGTCACAGAAACTGCTGTCGATATGCCTAATCTGACTGTCACCCCAAAAACCATGATTTTACTTCGGGTAATAATGAATCGTCTACCGTCCTTACCTCCGTATCTTCCTCTTGCAGCCCTGGGAGTACCTGAAATGAGTTCGTGCACACCCAAAATGGTCATTGTTTACCTTTATCTCTTTCGGGCGGGCTCCATGATCAACTACCTTCCATTCACCAATCCCTGGTGACTTACTAGGAACCTTAGTAGTCGCCCCAGGGACGTCATCCTCTGGTACCCTTCCAGGTATTCCCCCGCATGTGCCCCTTCACTCACTCCACTTAGATTTTCACCTCCACACTTAAAGAACGTATCTCTATTTCCTGCTTCTTCCCACGCTTTTCAAATCGTTTCACTTCACTTGCAAAGCTCCTTTTTAGGTCTTCGATCGCCTCCAGAAAAGTCTTAAGCGCCACCCCCACACCCTTCACACACTCTCCCTCACCCTTCTCCCTCCCTCTACCACACTCGTTTCACCTCAGCCTCCTTCACTACTACCACACTACCACTCTCCCACCCCAGCAGAAGCCAACAACACCACTTCTCTCTCCGCCTCAACCAAAACACTCTCCATCGAAGACGTAGCCATTCTTTTCCCGAGAGCTCCAACCAACACAACCTTACTCCTTGGAGAACTCAGGTCGACTAAGGAGTACTGTATATCTTGATATACAGTACTGTATGATGT
>JACEEZ010002680.1:83870-87690 GCA_016584305.1 Chionoecetes opilio
ATATATATATATGTATATGTATATGTATTTTGTGTATATATATATATATATATATATATATATTTTATATATATATATATATATATATATATATATATATATTATGTATATGTATTAAGAGAGAGAGAGAGAGAGGTGGTGGGGGGGAGGGAGGACGTAATGGTTTGAGTGATGACCTACTACAATTAATAATCGTAACTGCAGTTAAGAGCAACAGGCCGGTGGGAAAATAGTTAATCGATTCATACACAGACAAGTACCTCACTGGGACACACTGATGAGAAATGTTTATGAAAAAATCACACGGGCCAAGTCATATAGATTTCACACATATAAAGACATAAATCCATTATTGGCAGTACATACAGTGTATAAGGGGAGAAACACTATTAAAGAACACTATCGGAGGGCATTTACACATTTCTGGGAATCTGGCCATAACTTGTGCATCGAGACTGGCCGGTGAAACAGGCGCGGGCGCGGACGTCTCCCGCCCGAGGAAAGACTGTGTAAGAGTGGACAGATACAGACAGAGCGTCATGTAGCCCAGCACTGCCCCCTCTCCCATAGTATTAGGGATTCCTTCTAATGCACTACATTGGAAGATATTTTCTCGGAGAGGTACACGAACCGCAGTGTAAAATAATATATGAAATATTGGAAATACTTAAGTAGTTGTAATTGATCTATTTGATTTTGTTGTTTATGTTTAAAGATTATTGTTGCCCTATCTATTCTGGATCTTTTCTTTGTATTTCATGTACGTAGTCTTTTTTCTGTTGTACTCATTTGTATTTAACTAAGTTATTGTCTGCTCAGATTATTTCATTATCTAGAATAAGATTAGCTGATTATTTGTAAATCCTTAGATTCATCAATGTATTCAAGTTTTCCATTTTACTTTATCTGTTGCGTATCCTTCGCTTGTTATTTCATATATTTGTAGCTGCTCTTACGTTTATTATCTTATATTAGTATTTTATTGTCCTTTAATTCGATTATGCTATTTTAACTGTTTATATTTATTTGGTATACAGCTAATTATTTAGTATAGGCTCATTTTAGCTTCTAGTTGAAATGTTTGTATTGTATTCCCTTTTATTGTGAAAGTGTCATTTGTATCTATATCATTTCAGTATTTAGTTATATATTAGTTGTATTTCATCCATTAATGACCTTCTTTTAGAAAAATATATTTTATATGAATATATATATATTATATTATCATATTATATATATATATATATATATAATATATATATATATATGTATATGTATTGTATATGTATATGTATATATAAAATATATATATTATATATATATAAAATTAAAATATATATATAATATATATATATAATAATATATATATATTATATATTATATTATATAAAATATAAAATATATATATTTATATATGTATTATATTATATGTATATATATATTATTTTATATTATATATATATTATATATATTATATCTATACAAATTTTATAAAATGTATATATTATATTATATATAATATATTTTATATATTTTTATATATATATATGTATTATTTATATATATATACATGTATATATTAATTATAATTTATATATAAAGTATATATATATATAATATATGATATATATAATATATGTAATATAATTATAATATATATTAAGTATATATATTCTATATATTATATATATATATATAATATATATATATATATATATATATTATATATATATATTATATAGCTATATATATATATATATAATAATATATATACTATATATATATATAATTATAATATAGTATAATATAAATATTAACTTTATTATATATATATAAAATATTATATATATTAATATATAATAAAATTAAAATATATATATATATATTATATAATAATACTATATATATAAATATATATTTTATTTTTATATATTTTTATATTTATATATATATTATATATTAATATATATATATATATATATATATATCTATATAATTTTATATTTATAAATCTATTAAATATATTAATATAATTTTATAAATATATAAACTAATATCTATATTATACATATCATATATTATATATCAATATATATATTTTAAAATATATATCCTAATATCATATATTATATTATATTCATATATATATAATATTTTATATCTATTATTAAATATATATATTATATAATCTATCTATATATAAAATATATATATAATATGTAATCTATTATTATATATATCTATATAATATAAATTATTATATATATTATATCTATATATATATTATATATATATATATATATATATCTATATTTATATATTTATTATAATTATAATATATACTTATATATAATATTATACTATATTCATATTTTATATATCTAAAATACTGATATATATATATATATTTTATATAATTATTATATATACTATATATTATTATATATATTATTATTCTATTATACTATATATATTATATCTAATATAAAGTTATAAATATTATCTATTATTATACATATATATATTTATTCTATATATCATTATATTCTAATAATGTATTATATTTATCTAATATATATATTATATTATTATATTATTTATATATTATATATATTATATTATATTAATATTATTTCATATATTTTTTATTTTTAAAAAATAAAATTTTACTATATATTATATTATAATATATTTTTTTTTTTTTTTTTTTTTTTTTTTTTTTTTTTTTTTTTTTTTTTAAAATAATATATTTTAAAATATATATATTATATATATAAAATAAAATAGAAAAAAAAAATATATAAATATATATATATATATAATATATATATATATATAACTATATATATATATATATATATATATAAATATACATATATACTATATATATATATATATCATATATATATACTATATATACTATTATATATATATATATATTTTATATATATATATATGATCATATATATATATATATATAATATATATAATATTTTATATATTATATATATATATATATAAATATTATATATTCTTATATATATATATATATCTATTATATATTATATATAATATATATATATATATATATATATATATATATTATTATATAATAATAATATATATATATATATATATATATATATATATACTATATATGATATATATATCATATATTATATATATATATATCTATATATATATTTATATATATATCTTATATATATATTTATCATATATAGATATATATATATATAATTATTATATATTATGATATATATATATATATATATCTATATCTATATTATTTATATCTATTCTATTTATCTATATATTATTCTTACTATACATAATTTATATTATACCTATTATACTATATCTTCTATATCTCTATAATATCTGTATCTTATATTCTTCATATCATATTATATATTATTCTACTCTTTCTATATATTATAATACTTATCATATCTCTATATCTTATATATTATTTCTTAATATTATCTTTCTTATCTATACTTTATCATTTCTCTCTATCTTTATTTTTATATTATATTTAATATTTTTATATTATTCATTTTCATTTTTTATCTTATATATTCATATTTTTTTCTATAGTCATTATCTCTATCTTTTTTCTTCTCTTATTATCTCTTATTTCTCTTATATTTATTTCTATCTTATCTATTCATTTCTATCTCTCTCTTCTATATTCTTCATTTCTATCTTATACTATTTATCTTATCTCTTACTATCTATACTATAATCTCATTCTAACTATATATTTTTATATATCCATGTATATTTTGTCATTATTTAT
>JACEEZ010002681.1:5000-10000 GCA_016584305.1 Chionoecetes opilio
ATCGGAAGGATTTCCCTGTTTAAAAGCCACCAGAGGTCCAATCAGTTTTAGGTTATGGGGAAGTAAAAACTGATGAACTAAGTTTAAAAGTGTCGATTTTTTGAGAGTCCTAAAAAGAGAACACTCTTAAGCAGGTCACCCAAGTTTTTGCCCCCTTGGGCATAGTGAGCCCCAAAAACTTAAGGGGTAAATGTCAATACAAAAGGCCTGGGAGAACACCTCGATTGGGATCCCCCCCTTGATGGGAAATAAAACAAAGGGGACTATAAAATCTGATTTCAAAAAGATAAATAAGTTCAATAAGTGGAAAGAAAAATGTAGGGCGAAACCCCAGCAACTACAATTTTGTGGTTCAAAAAGTGCTAGGGTGCAGTAGTTTATCTTAAAAGCAGGAGGGGAAAGTAATATAATTAGTCAAGGCCCGGGGTTGCCCCAATTAACCCTAGAACCTTTGCCTAAAATGGAGCTGACTGAATTAGAATTAGGCACAAATTAGCAAAATATCTAAGAATTTTTTACAAATTGGGGGTTAATGTGGACCGATAGTGAATTTGCCTACAGGTTAGTAAAACAAACAAAAAACCCCTTATGCAGGAAATCGTGTTGGTAGATAAATGTTTAGGTTCCACTTTTCACTAAAATCATTTTGTCCCAAAGGGAAAACCCAGTAAAATTTTTTGCCCAGAGGAAAATGCCCTCAAACTAATACAGGTTTTGGGTTTAAAGGTCCTACCGGCTGAAAATAAAAATAATGGCCAAATCAAAAGGTTATTATAGAAAGTCGACAATAAAGATATAATTATGGAAATATTGATCCCAAACCCTGTTATGGATAAAAAAAGGTTTTTCCTTTTTAAGAAACTATTAAAGACTACTAAATTGGTCTTTAAATTCAAAAGAGGGTATTCTGATCCTTTAAGTTTTGGTTTAGAACAATACGTAAAAAAGCGGGATTTCCCTGGGGAATACAGCTTACCCTCGGCCAGCCCCCGTGGGAACAAATCATCAAATCATTAGGTCTGCCCTAGAAAATGGGGGCATCTTAGGTGTCAAGGAAGAATTTGGAATGCTGATTTTCCCCGAAAAACCTGCAATCCCATCCAATTTCCCCAAAAGTCTCATTTAAAAATTGCTAGTGATGAATCTCATGGGTGACATGGCGGAAGGCTGACCTTACCCTATCCGGGGGGAAAAATTTTTGGTACCGTAGGGTAAAGGCTTTAAATACTACCTCAAATTTTGTACAATGCAAGAGATATGAGGGAAACTGATCACTATCCCGGGGCCCCCTAAACTCCCCATGGTCGAGTACAATTTTAAAAACCTTTTGGGGTTGCGGTGTGGACTAACGGGGGGCAATAATAATTAAGGAATAAGCTCCCCCAAAAAAAGTTATGTTGCTTATTATTGCACCTCTTCAAGGGTTCTTTAAAAAATAGCTGATGATTTAATGCCAAAACCTTTATGAAGTGTTCCGGCGGTTTGGGCTCGGCGGCTTTCCTGGGTTTGTTTAGCGATAAGTACTAATTCTAGGAGCCTCCCCATATTGTTAGAAATATTAAATGCCCATCAGTACAAAAATTTATAGATTTAAAGGAAATGCTCAGGACCTTTACTCCCCCCTAGACCCCTTGGAAAAATGGTTTACAGAGAAGATTGGCTAGTTAAACTTGTCTTGGAAAAAACTCTCCACAAGAAAAGAAGGTCAGAAGACCTAAAAAACCATAGTGATGAGATTGAGACCTTCAATAACCGCCCCTTACCATTTAGAGATTCACATAAATATAGAAGCTTTTACCCCCTAATTTAATTTAGGGAGAGTTTGGGAACCCCTTTCCTTTAATGAAAAAAGGGGAAGATATCAAGCCCTACAATAAATGCCCCCGGCTCAACATCCCCGGGAAAGGGTTTTATCACCCCTTAATAAAATTTTAAGGGGTCATGGGTAAGCATTGAGTGAAAATTTTTTACTGAGTCTAAGGAAAATTTTTGGGGGACTAAACACCCAGAAAATCAAAGTCTAATTAAATAGGAATATAGTAATCCTGGGGGAGATACCCTTTCCCCAAATGGCCTCAGGAAAAATAGCAAAATTGATACTGATGGGCAGGGATTGTGAGGTCAGTGGTTTTATATGGGGGACAAGGGATGTGTGGGGAGGTAATAATTTGATTCCCTAAAGGGGAAAGGTTGGGGGCCAATCCCTTTTGGGGCGGCCCAACTTGGGGGTTTCCCCGACCCGGAGGCAAGCGCTTTAAAGGTAAAACCATTGGAAAAACCTCATAAAAGGGGGTCAAATTTACCTGAACAAACCTTTTTTTTCCGGGCCCCCGGGTTTTTAAAAAAAAACTTTTTAAAAAGGGGGGTTTGGGGGGAAAAAAAAAAAATTTTTTAAATTTTAAATTGAAATTAAAAGAAAAATTTTTTATTCCCTTTCACAAAAAAAAATTAAAAAAATATAAAATTTTAGGAAAATTTCCCCCACGTGTAGGTTAGTGACGTAAGATTTTTCCCCATTAAGATAACCCTTTTTTTTGGGAACCTTTTTTCCCTGGGGGCCATTTAAAGAGGAAAACCACAATCGGGAAAACAGGGGAAAAAAAACCTGCCCCGCGCCAAACATCAAATTAAAATTGGGACCCCCCCCTACCACCCGCCGCCATTTCGGGACCAACCACTTCCAATACCAAAACCAACCCCCCACCCCCCAATTTCAATACCAAATTACAACCCCCAACATTAAAAAAAAAGGGGATTTTTTTACCCAAAATTCAACGTCAAAGGCCCCCCCCCGGGGTTAAGGAAAAAATAAAGCCCCCAGCAAAGGACCCAAAGGGATTCGGGGAAAAAAATTCCCAAAGGTGAGGGCCGGATAAAACGGGTTGTCACCAAACAAAACCCCCCCGAGATACACATAAATGGCCCTTATCCCCAAAAATAAAGATGACCTGCAACAATCCCCCCATATGCACCCTAAAATTTAAAGGTGGGAAAAACACACCCAAAAAAACCAAAAATTAAAAATTTTAAAAAAACTCCCCGCTAAAACCCTTTTTGGAAATAGGGACAATTTTGGAGTTAGGTAATGGGGATTTTCTTTTTTTTCAAAAAGTTTTAGTGGGGAAAATTGGGGAAAGGATTTAAAAACAAAAAAAAAAAATGGGGGGAGAAAAAAGGGAAAAGAGGAAAATATTTGGGGGGGGAAAAAGGGTTCAAAACAAGGTGAAAAAAAAATTGGGAGGGGATTTCGGATAATTTTATGAGGAAAAAAATACAGGAATAAACACGGGGAAAAAAAAAAAACAAAAAAAAGAAATTTTAACATTTTATGACCAAATTGGAATAGGGGTGATTTTTCCCAAAAAAGAAGGAAACCCTTTTTTTTGGGAAAAAAAATGGTTTTTGGGGGAAAAAGATGTTACAATTTGAAATTAGGGAAAACAAAGAGCGACAAAAATTCAAGCAGGTTAAAAAGGGGAAAGATTTAAATAAAAACCCCCCTTTTGAAAAGAAGGAAAAAGGGGGATTTTGCTGTTAGGCACAAAGGTCTAAAAAATTGAAAAAAAGTTTTTTTGGGCTAAATCAAATCTAGGAAAAATTGGAAACCTGCGGAAAAAAAAACCCCAAGAAAATGAGCCCCTTTTTAACAATTCAAAAATTTAATAAGGTATTCAGGACCGGCAGCATAATGTGTTTGGAGCGGGAAACGGCAATTTTTTTTAGTTCCTGGAAATTTAAATTTACCAAAACCCCCAAAAAAACCAAACAAAACCCCCCAAAAAACCCCAAAAAACCCCCCAAAAACCCCAAAAACCCCCCCTGTACGTTTTTTTTTTAAACAGACATTTTTAAAGATCTTAAGGGGGGGAAAAAGGGTGCAGGACCCCCCGAATTAGTGTTGGTGCCGGGGTTTTTCCCCGGGACCCCCCTTTTCGTTAAACGGTCCCGGGTTTTTTTAAAGTTTAATAACCTGATTTTGGGGAGGGAATTTTTTTCCTGTGCCCCAAAGCCTCGGGGAAAAAATAGAGATAAAGATATTTGCTTTTTTTTTTTAAGGAATTTTTGGGAACTTTGTTAGGTTTGGGCCTTTGGGTTCAAAATTTTTTTTTTTTTCCAAAAACTTTTAGGGAAAATTAGGGGCACTGGTGGGGGAGGGGGGGGGGTGGGTGGGGCAAAGCCGGGATTCATCTTTATTTATTCCTTGTGTTTTTTTTTTTTCAAAAGTTTCAGGGCAAAAAAAAATTCAAAAACGGCTTTTTTTTCCCCTTTAAAATTGGGGTTTGAACCACCTGGTAATCCTTTTTTTTTATAAAAAACCCCTTTTTTTAATAATTATTTATATTAAATAAAATTTTTTTTAAATTTTATAAAATTTTTACCTTTTTTTTATTTAATTTTGTTTTTTTTATTTTTATTTTTTTTTATTATTTAATCAAAATTTTTTTTTAAATATATTTTTAATTTTAATAAATTTTAAAATTTTTTAAATAAATTAAAATATTTTTATTATATTAGATTTTAAATTATTATATTATTCTTTTTATTATTTTTTTAAAAAATAAAAAAAAATTTTTAAAATTTTTAAAAAAACTATATTATAAAAAAAAACCCTTTATAAAATATTTTTTTTTCTTTCTCTAAAGGGGGGGGTTTTATTATATTTCTATAATTTAAAATTTCCCCTTTTTAAAAACAAAATTTTTTTTTTATTTTTAAACCCTTATATTAAATTTTAAAATTTTAAATTTTAAAATATAAAAAACTAATTATAATATTAATAATTTTAAATATTTATTATATAAAATTTTAAATAATATATTAATAAAATAAAAATTATTATAAATAAAAAAAAAGATTATATATAAAAATATTAAAAAAAAAAAAAAATAAAAAAAAATAGATGGGGGGGGAAGAAGGGAAAAGGGGAAAATAAAAAAAATTTTAAAGAAATAAAATAGTTTTAAAAAAAATAAAAAATAAAATAAAAAATTGGGGTTTTT
>JACEEZ010002681.1:15000-17752 GCA_016584305.1 Chionoecetes opilio
AAATAATAAAAAGGAAAAAAAAAGGAGGAATAAAAGGTTTGAAAACCAAAAAAGGGAAAAAGCCCTTTTTTTTAAAGGAGAGGAAAAAAAAATTTTTTCGAACCCGGGGGGGAAAGACCCATGGCCCGGGGTTCCTGGGTTCCCCCAAGTTCGGGAACCCCCAGGGCTCCCCCCGGAGCCCCCGGGGGCAATTCCCCCGGGCCCCCCCTTAAAAAAAGAAAACATAAAAGGGTTTAATTAAAGGGAAAAAATGGTCAAAATCCCAATACGGACGCAATAAGGGGGAACCTAAGGAAAAGGAAAAATTCCTTTTCGCCCTCTTGGTTTGGAAAAAAGGGGGAAAACCGGGGAAAAAAAAAAGAAGGTAAAAAAGAAAGCCAGGTCGAGTTTGTTAAAAAACCCCGGGCAAAGTCCCCTTTTTGGGATTTGCATCTGCCCGGCCCATTAAAAAAAAGGGGCGGGGAAAAAAAAGGGGGGGAAAAGGCCCCCGAAACCCGGGGGGGAAACCCAAAACAGAAGCAGGGGAAAAAAGGGGGTTTTTTTTTTTTTTTTCCCAGTTTTTTGGAAAAAAAAAAAAAATTCCGAGGGAAAAAAAGAGCAGGAGTGGGGGAAAAAAAAGGGCCCCCGAAGGGAAAAAAAAAAGGGGGGAAAAAAAGAAAAAAGGGGGGAGAAAGAGGGAAGATAAAATTTTTGAGAAGAAGAGTTTTTAAAAAGAAAAATTTTTTGGAGTTTTTTTTTTGAGCCCCTAGGCGGGGGGGAAAGGGGGGAAGAATTGGGGGGGGAAAAAAAAAAAGGGTTTTAAAAAAACCCAAAAGGAAAAAATGGGCAAAAAGAAAAGGTTGGCGACCCTGGAGCGAAATAAGGGGGAAAAATTTTGTGTAAATAAGTGAGAACTAATAATGAGAAACAACTGAGAAAAACAACAGTATAAGCAGTAAAAGAAAGCCACGGCTAACAAGAGTGCCTTGTATAAGAACCTCCGGGTACACAACACGTCACCATTTCCTGGTAGTCCTTGCATCATGAAACTCAAGGTCTCATTAAAAACAGATGCTGCTTGTTCATAAACAAGGAGGGTAAACAGTGTATCCCGTCACGCACTGGATGGTATCAGAGATCCCATTAATCTTTGATGACAGTCAGGTCTGACAACACAGCCGGCTTTTTGTTAATGTTTTTTTTTTGGCCCTTAGCTAAACTCTTGTGATGAAGAAAAAAAAAAATATCACAGAGGGATATATAATGAAGAGCTAGTGAGTTCCCGCATTGCCAGCCACAACACACCACCGTTCACTGCTGCCCAGCACAGTCGCTGCACTAATCTCCTCTAACAAAGTTTTTGGAGAAGATAAGAACCTAAGAAAATAAGGAAGCTACAAGAGGCCGCAAGACCTACACGTAGTAGTTCCTGAGAAGATACCTTGAAGATATTTAAAAGCAAACATCATCTTTGTGATGCTGCTATTTCTGCTTAGCACCGTAGGCTTGGCCATGGCAGCAGGGCCAACCACCACTCCTGGCCCTACTCCAGCAATCACTCAACCGGGTCTGCACATCCATCAATCCCTACTCACAAACCTGCTCCTGTACTCGGGCTACAGCGATACATGTGTGGCGACTGCCCTGGATGCTTGCAAACCTATCTCAGAACAGCACCAACAACCATCATTGATTCAAGTAAGGGTCTGCACCTCTTCCCTTCTCTCTAACGAGTCATTCACCACTCTGCTCTGAATTACATGATCCTGCTCATAGACCACTGTACACTGTGTGTGTGTGTGTGTGTGTGTGTGTGTGTGTGTGTGTGTGTGTGTGTGTGTGTGTGTGTGTGTATTTACCTAGTTGTAACATACAGGAAAAGAGCTATGCTCGTACTGTCCCGTCTCCAAATCTACTATTATCCAGCTTGCCTTTGAAGTCCTGAATACTTCTTGCATTAATCACTTTTGCATCAAGGTTGTTCCAGGCTTCTATGCTTCTATTCTTCTTCTATGCGGGAAGCTGTATTTTTTTTTGTCCCTCTTGCATGTTGTCCTTTTTAATTTCTTCTCATGACCTCTTGCACTTCTATCGTCCCACACAAACAGATCTTCTCTATCAATTTTTTCCAGACCCATTGATGCTCTATACACTGCTATAAATCTCCCCTTTCTCTTCTTTCTCAAGAGTTGGGAGTTTAGTCTTGAAAGTCTTTCCTCATATGTTAAATCTCTCAGGCTTGGAGCCATTTTTGTGGCTGCTCTTTGTATTCTCTCAATCTTCAGAAATTGATAACATCTTTGATTCGACCAAGGTTGGAATATGCGGTAGTGATTGCTCACACACATAAAAAGAAGGATAATCCTTCTTTGTAGTGGTGACCAAATCATGCTCGCATTATTCCAACTTGGTCGATCAAAGATGTTATCAATTTCTTAATCATCTCTAATCCAGAATTTGAATCCATCCTATATCCTCAGCAACTGATATGTATCTCCTGTGATCTTGTTTATATGCTTCTCAGGTGACAAATTATCCGTAATCCACACTCCCAGATCTTTTTCGACCTTCGTTTTGATTATCCATTCATTTCCCATCGAATACTTTCCTCTCTGTCTCTTTTTGCTACTGCCCATTTCCATCACTTTATACTTTTTAGCATTAAACTCCATTTCCCATAGTTGACCTCCATCTGACAAACCTTGTTTGAAATATAGTAATAATTGACGTGAACTCACCTTGCTATTAAGCCATGACTATTACACTATGAGCG
>JACEEZ010002681.1:17910-55410 GCA_016584305.1 Chionoecetes opilio
GCCCATTACTGATACTTTGTTAGAGGGAGTGGTGAGTGAGATCCGCCTTAAGTAACTCGCGTGGTAATGGGTATGTGAGCTGATTATTATTTGGGGATGGTGGTAGTCGCTGTAGCGCTCAGCGCGTTGGTAATTGTGGTATGGTGCACGTAATGGCGGCGATGGTGGTAGTCGCTGTAGTCGCTCAGGGCGTTGGTAATTGTGGTATGGTGCACGTAATGGCGGCGATGGTGGTAGTCGCTGTAGTCGCTCAGGGCGTTGGTAATTGTGGTATGGTGCACGTAATGGCGGCGATGGTGGTAGTCGCTGTAGTCGCTCAGGCGTTGGTAATTGTGGTATGGTGCACGTAATGGCGGCGTGGTGGTAGTCGCTGTAGTCGTCAGGGCGTTGGTAATTGTGGTATGTGCACGTAATGGGCGATGGTGGTAGTCGCTGTAGTGGCTCAGGGCGTTGGTAATTGTGGTATGGTGCAGTAATGGCGGGATGGTGGTAGTCGCTGTATGCTTAGGCGTTGGTAATTGTGGTATGGTGCACGTAATGGCGGCGATGGTGGTAGTCGCTGTAGGGCAGCTCAGGGCGTTGGTAATTGTGGTATGGTGCACGTAATGGCGGCGATGGTGGTAGGCCGCCGCGGCGGTGCCAAGGTTAACTTTCCACTGTTACCTGGCGCGGCGCGGCACTGTTGTGGTGTTTTCACCACCTCGTCCTTGCTTTAACCGATTGATCGGTTATGGCTCAATCGTATTAAGATGAGCGTGACTACACCTTAGTGTACAATCAAGAGAGTCGCTACACCTTAATCGTGTAGGGTTTAATACGTGAATGAGCGCCTTCACTGAAAATCCTTATCAAGTCAGCTGGAGACGGCTGACACGTGGAGGGTTCCAATATTTTCCTCACAATTCTTATATTATGTTAATCCTTTGATTAATTGTGGTACTATAGGTGAATACCACCAGAATTATATTACTATATTTAATTCATCTTAATTTATACCCAATTCTATAATAATATATACATAGGTGGAATTTTTACTCATCCCACCATACCATTCTCCCGATTAGAGAGCAGTTTTAGTGGATAATTTCCACAACTGGGGGCCGGCAAAAAATTAAGGTTTGCTTCAGGTAATTTGACCCCCTTTTATGAGGTTTCTCCAAGTGGTTTTACACTTTAAAGCAGCTTGCCTCCGAGGTCGGGAATCCCCTAAGTTGGCCTGCCAAGACGCAGACTTAGTCCTCATTTACCTCTTCAGCTAACTCTAGGGGAATCAAATCATTTACCGTCCACACACATCCTTGTCCCCTCACTAGTAACTCCACTGACCTCACAATCCCCTGCCCATCAGTATGCAATTTTGCTATTTTTCCTAGAGGCCATTGGGAACGAGGCATATCTCCCCTAGGGATTACTATATCTCCTACTTTAATTAGACTTTGATTTTCTGGCTGTTGAGTCCCATAAAACTTTTCCCTTAGACTCAGTAAATAATTTGCACTCCAATGCTTATCCCATGACCTTAAAATTTTACTTAAGGTGTGATAACCTTCCCGGAGATGTTGAGCCGGGTCATTTATTGTAGGATCTTGTATATCTTCCCTTGTTTCTATTAAAGGAAAGGGTTCCAATCTTCTCCCATAAATTAAATGTGAGGGAGTAAGAGCTTCTATATTTACTGATGAATCATCTAAGTAGGTTAAGGGTCGGTTATTGATACAGGTCTCAATCTCAGTCACTATGGTTTTCAGGTCTTCTAGACCTATCTTTGTCTTGTGGAGAGTTTTCCTAAGACAAGACTTAACTATGCCAATCATTCTCTCTGTGAAACCATTTTGCCAAGGAGCTCTAGGGGTAGTAAAGGTCCATGAGCATTTCCTTAACTCTATAGAGATTTTTGTACTGATGGATCATTTAATATTTCTAACAATATGGGGGAGGCTCCTACGAAGTTAGTAGCATTATCGCTAATCAATCACCGAGGACACGACCGCCGAGCCACAAACCGCCGGAACACTTCAATAAAGGTTTTGGCACTTAAATCATCAGCTATTTCTAAATGAACAGCCCTTGAAGAGGTGCAAGTGAATAAGCAGACATATACTTTCTTGGGGGGAGCATTATCTCCTGTAATTATTATTGCCCCAGTATAGTCCACACCAGCAACCTCAAATGGTTTTAATAATTGTACTCGATCCATGGGGAGTTGAGGGGGCCCGGGATAGGTGATCAGTCTTCCCTCATATCTCTTGCATTTGATACAAGATTTGAGGTAGTATTTAACTGCCTGTCTACCCTACGGTATCCAAAATTCTCTCCCGAGATAGGCTAATGTGTCAGCCATTCCGCCATGTAACGAGTTCCCATGAGATTCATCCACTAGCAATTTAGTAAGATGATGACGTTTGGGAATTAGGATGGGATTGCAGGTTTTATCGGGAAGATCAGCATTCCAAATTCTTCCTTGACACCTAATGATGCCCTCATTATCTAGGTACAGACCTAATGATTTGATGAGTTTGTTCCTACGGGGGCTGGCCGAGGCTAAGAGCTGATATTCCTCAGGAAATTCCTGCTTTTGTACGTATTGTTCTAACCCAAAACTTCAAAGGATCAGAACTATCCCTCTTTATGAATTTAAAGACCAATTTAGTAGTCTTTAATAGTTTGCTTAATAAGGAAAACCTTTTTATATCCATAACAGGATTTGGGATCAATATAGGTTCCATAATTATATCTTCTGATATGTCTGACTTACTATATATAGACCTTTTGATTAGGCCATTCATTATTATTTTACAGCCAGGTAGGACCTTTAAACCATAATCCTGTATTTAGTTTGAGGACAGTTGTTCCTCTGGACAAAATATCAGCTGGGTTTTCCTTGGTAGCAACATGATTATAGTGAAATGTGGAACCTAAATCATTTATCTTACCAACACGATTCCTGACATAAGGGATTTTTGTGTTATGTTTCACTAACCAGTGTAGGCAAATGTCACTATCGGTCCACATATATACCTCACCAATTTGTAATAAATGACTTAGATATTGTGCTAATTTAGTGCCTAATTCTAATGCAGTCAGCTCCATTTGAGGCAAGGTTCTAGGCTTAATTGGGGCAACCCGAGCCTTAGACATAATTATATTACATTCCTCTCCTGCTTTAAGATAAGCTACTGCACCGTAGGCACTTTTTTGAAGCATCACAAAATATGTGTAGTTGCTGGGGTTGTCGCCCATCAGCATTTATTCTCCTACTTATGTGAACTTCATTTATCTTATTGAACTCAGATTTTATAGTCTCCCATTCTGTTGTATATTTCCCATCAAGGGGGGTATCCCAATCGAGGTGTTCTCCCCAGGCCTTTTGTATTAGACATTTACCCCTTATAGTTATTGGGCTCACTATGCCCAAGGGGTCAAATACTTGGCTGACCTGACTTAAGAGTGTTCTCTTTGTTAGGACTACATCAGAAAAATCTGGACACTTTAATCTTAGTTCATCAGTTTTTACATTCCACCATAATCCTAACACTGATTGGACCTCTGGTGGCTTATAATTCAGGAAATCCTTCCTGATTATCCCTTCTAGCCTTGGAGAATTAGTATTCCAACTCTGTAAGGGCAGGCTGGCCTTCCTGCACTCTTTATTAGCCAGGTGTTAAATTTGTATTAGTTCTTCCTCTGAATTTATCGTCCCCTGCAAATTATCCATATAGAAGTTCTTCCCCAATTCTGGGCTATCAGAACCCTTAAAATGGTACTGTAATGTTTTATTTAATAAAAAGGGGCTTGAGCAAGAACCAAACAGTACTGACTTAAACCTATACGTGGCTAGGGGGCTGTCTTCCTGAGATATATTTTCAGGCCATAGGAATTTTGTGAAATTTCTGTCTTCTTCCCTTAGACCTAATCTTAGGAAAGCCTTAGATATGTCAGCCACATAGGCGAATTTATCTGTTCTGAATTTTACTAGGACATCTCCTAGATTGGACAAGAGATTCGGTCCTGTCTGAAGGCAGTCATTTAAGCTACCATCTTGTTTAGTTTTGAAACTACAATTGAAAACTATTGTAATGGGGATGGTTGACGCATCTTTGGCCACTGCATGGTGGGCTAAATAATGTCCTATATTATGATGGACTGCTCCGTACAGTTTTTCCATAAAGTCATCCTTTAATTGATCTTGAATTATCTTATCATAGCACTCCAATTTAGACAGATTTTTCTTCAATTTTCTTATTGAACTATTTAATTGGCTCTTAACTATGTGATAATTGGAAGGTAACACAGGGGCGTCTATTTGCCAAGGTAGTCCTACTTAATATTTACCATTTACATAATTGACAGTGTGATCATAGTGATCTAGAGTATTTTGATCCTCTTTAGGTAACTGTTCAGGTATGATACCGATAGTTTCTAGATCCCATAATTTATGCACGGGGATATCCCCTTCTTCCAATAACTCATTGATCTGAGTGGGTACTAAGGAAGTTCCTATTCTAGCAACCAGGAGGGGTTGTGCATGACTAGGAATGCATTCCTGTTGTTTAGGCTGGTGATTGGTTTGTGGGAGAGGTCCCATTATAACATCACCACCGGCACTGCTGAACATTGGGAGAGGTGATGTGTTGGACATATTGCACGGAAAAACACACACATTTGAAGGAAATTATTATTTATTAAAAATTTTTACATTTTTTTATTGCAAATATTTTATTTTGATTAGTTTATCTTTATTTCGGGGTATTAATTTATGAAACGTTTTTCCCTTTTTCCATACCTAGGTGTCCCCATGATCATCCACCCACGGGAAAATTTAAAGAGGAAGATTGGGAAATCGTTGGTAAAGGGATTATACATAAATCGGAAATGGGAGAGGGGGGGAAAGAGGAAAAAAAAGAAGGAAAAGAGGAAAAAAACAAAAGAAAAAAAAAGCCCAAAAAAAAAAAGGGGGGAAAAGGGGTTTTTTAAATTTTTTTTAAAAAAAAGGGGGGGCAAAAAAAAAAAAAAAAAAAAAAAAAAAAAAATTTTTTTTCCCCCTTTTTTTTTTTTTTTTTTCCCCCAAAAAAAAAAGAGGGGTACATTTTTCCCGAAAGGGGGAAACATATCTGGGGTTAATCCTTTTGATCTAAAAACTCCAGACAACGCTGCCAAACCCTTTCCCCTTTTCCTTCCCTCCCCCTTCCTACAACGCCAGAAATAGGTTTGGGGGGGGGATGAGCACTGGTCCGTAGTACCCCCTTGCATGTCCCCCTCCACTCACTCCATTTGGCCCTCCCCTCCACATTTAAAGAGATCGATCTCTAACTCGTTTCTTCATACACTTTTCAATTTCTTTCCCCCCCTTTTACAAAGCACCTTTCAGGTTCAATCGCCCCCAGAATAGACTGAAGGCCATTTCAACCCTTCATTGCATCCCCCTCGCCCCTTTCCCCTCCTTCAAACACACTGTTATCCCCTCAGACTCCTTCATCCACCCTCTCCCCCACTCACCACACCCTCGTTTTCCCCCTCAAAACCCCATCGACTCCACGTAAACCCCATCGCCTCCACAACCACACCGTCTCCCACTAACCACACCATCGCCCACCCACACCCCGTCTCCTCACAAACCCATCCCGACGCTAAGCTTTCAGCGGGCTCCCATGCAATCCTCCTAAATATCTTACACTAAACACACAAAAGGGAGCGCCCGGAAAACACGATTGTCTCTCACCCACAAAACAAAATGACCAATTTTCAGTGTTTGGCTTACATTTAAAAATAAAAATAAAAACCCCCGGGAACCCATTATGACACTTAAGTAGGGGACCCTCTGTTTTTCTTTGTCCCACGGTAGGTTTCACAGTTAGCACAACTTTTTTCCCGGGGCCTGCGGGTTTTTGTTTGGGCCCTCCCGCTTGTTCTGGGCCCCCCCCAACAAGCAGGTAAGCCCTGCTTTTTTTTCAATCCATCCAATCCGAACATGAATGCAGGTGGCCAATAAACAAAAACCCTAGGCTGCACAACACCCCCTTAGAAATTTCTGTGGTCACGTCCCCAACCCACAAAACATGTGACTTGTACATGTTTGGCAACATAGCAAAAGGTCACTCACATCCTGTCCAAGGGGAACAAAAAACCTTTTTTTGGTTTTGAGGGAGTGACGTTTTTTGCTTTTAGGTATATTTTTTATTCCTTTTCCTTTGGTTACAGGAAGCAAAGGTTGTTAAAGGAGGTCAGTGTTCTCGTAAAACAAGTGGAGCCCCGTCACTATGCAAGGTTACTGGATTCTGGGGCAGGAAGGGGGCCCCCGCGGTGTATCCTTACCCGGGCCAACCCCACCTCACTTGACTGTGTTCTGTGACCACATGTCATGGGGAGGCTGGACGGTTTTTTTTCAAAGACGCACCCAAAACGTTTCAATCCGCCGGCTTTTATCGTCCCTGGATTGAGTATAGTTGGGCTTTGGTGATTTTCAGGGTGAATTCGGGCGGGCCTTGCCCTTCTTCACGCCCTGACCTCTACGCCCCTGCAGCAGTGCGGATGACTTGGCAGATTAGGGGGGGGAGGGGAACGATGGGAAAAAGGTTGGTTTTTTCCCAATTTTTGGTTCAGATGGACAATTACCCCCTGAGTGTTTGGGAAAGGGTAGACCCCCAGACCGTTATACCCCACCTAATCCCCCAAAAATGTTCCAACCCCCTGGTCTTTTTTTTTCGTCTTTTTAAGCACTTTTTTCCCCTTGACCCCCGATTTTTTTCTATCTCTATTTTGCCTCCCTCAATATCCCCCTGGGGATTTGAAGGGAAGTTTCTGACATTATGTATCAACTAAGTGGAAGGATTCTTGGGCTGATTATTATGCTTTTCCATGGAAAATACCGTACTTTTTCCCTTTGTTAACCCCCTTCTCTCCAAAGTCATTGTGTATGTTTATCTCCGGAAATGTGTGGCAGGTACACTGGCGACGCAGGGGACGCCAGCAAAGCCCCAATGGGGTCAGATTCACTACCCTTGATCAGGACAACGCCCTTAGGAGTAAACTGTGCCGTAAAGGAGTAGTCCACTTCAAAAGTGGGGCAAGTTTTGTAGCAGATGATCTCTGAGGTTTTTAAGTGACTTCCAATTTTTTGGACATATAAAACACGTCTTGTCCCCATGTCTGGTCAAGCTTGCATAGTGTAAACAGCATGATGGCTTGCCCATAAGAATTATAAAAGTTTTTGTTACTAAATCTGTAACAAATTTAAAATTTGAAATTTTTTTTTTATAATTGAAGAGTATGGTTAAACGAAATTTCAGAAGGACACCTATGTATCCAATAAGATTTTCAGTTCTCAAACTGAGGGGTAAAAAATTTTAAAACGTTGGGTTTATTGGGGCATTTGTAGGGAGCACGGAAGGAAGTTTAGGAGGGCCCCTACCAGGAAAAAAAAGTATGGGATTTTTGGATCACCCAATGAAAAAAAGGGGGCAGTGAGAAATCAAATACAAAGGCCTAGAGACCCTAATAGCCCGACAGGACACAAGTGGTCTTGGACAGCAATCAATGCCAGAGATCTAAGATTCAAGCAGGGGGAAATGATTCCCAGAGGTGGGATGTAGTGTGAGCCAATGGATGGTGAAGGGATGAGAATGTATATGAAAGGTGTGGATGCCCCGTAAAAAGAGGGGGTGAATGGGAGTGGGGAAATGGGACACGCAGCACCTGAAAGGTTTTTTACACCCGGGAGGAAGGATGAGAGAGGGGAAAGAGAAGAAAGGGAAACTTTTGGGGGAAAAAAAATGGGAAGTATGAGAGGACCCCCATTTTCAAGGCCCGTCCCCTTTCCTTTTTTCCCCCCCGGGGCCGAAACCCTTTTGGAAAAAATCAAATTTTCCCCCCCCGTCACCCAAACAAGGATTAGGGCCCCCGCCCCCCCAACTTTTGGGATAAAAGCCCTAAAAGCCCCCGCCCCCAAGGGGGGTCATTAATCCCTTATTAAAAAATGGGGGTGAAAATTGTGTATAAAAACCTTTTTGGGGAAATGTTTGGAAAATAGGATTAAAAAAAATGAAAATTTTTGTATTTGTTCGCAAAAAAAAAAAAGTGTTCTTTGTACATTTGTTTCAACTGGCCAAATTTTTAATTTCTGTTTTATTTTTACAATGTTTCAAAAAAAATAATTTTTTTTGATGGTTAAAAAAAAGGGCCCCCCAAAAAAAAAGATGGTAAAATAGAGGGGGGCAAAAAGGGAAAGGGGGGGGGCAAACCCAAAATTGCGATTTTTTTTGCAAAATGGGCAATTCCCCAAATTTTAAAAGGGGAATTTGCAATTGCGGAGGAATTGACGAATTCGCAATAAAATGCCTGAAAAAATTTTCGGAATTGCGAAATTCGGACCCCCCAAAATTTTAAACGCACGCAAAAAAACGGAATGAATTTGGTGCGGAATTCCCAAAACATCCTGAAAAAAACAATTTGGGGCGGACCGCCAAAAAATTTCCCAAAAGCAAAAATTTTGGACGGGCCCACCTTCAAATTGGGGGTGCCCCCTGAAATAAGTTTCCCCTTGGGGGATTATGCCCAATCCAATTTTCCCAATGGCACATTCCGTTTAGTCCGGGAATTGGGAGAGGAGGTGAAGGGCCGGGGGGGGGAAGGGCCCAACCCAAGGAAAAGAGAAGGGGGGGAAAGGGGGGGAGGGGGAGGAGGAGGAGGAGGAGGAGGGGGAGGAAAGGGGGAAGGAGGAGGGGGGGAGGGGAGGAGGAGGAGGGGGAGGAGGAAAGAGAAAGAAGGTTAAGAGGAGGGGGAAAAGTAAAATAAAGAAAAAAAAAGCAAAGACTTTAAAAAGGGGAAGAAAAAAAAAACAAAAGAAAAACAAAAAGGAAAACAAGTAAAAAAAAAACAGATTTTGAAAACATTTTTTTTTAATTTAGGTTTTTGGGGCAAATGTTTAAGAGTTAGAAATTTTTTTGTTTAATTGAGTTTTTTGGGTTAGAGTTTTAAAGGGGTTAGAGAAATTTTTTGTTTTTTTTTGTTTTTAGGAGTTAGAGTTTAAGGCTAGAGACATGTTTTTTTTTTAATTGTAGTTGTTTAGGGTTAGGATGTTTAAGAGTCTAGAGATATTTTTTTTTTTTAATTTTAGGTGTTTTGTTTAATTGAGGTGTTAAAAACTAGTTTGCGGGATTCGATTTCGAAAAGGCCTATCTGAAAAAAAAATTTCGGAATTTCATTTCGGGCTGGGCAGGTCGGAATTTCGGAATTGGAGGGGGTTGGAAAAAAAAAAATTAGGCCCCCCCTTTTATTTAATTCGAAAAACAATTCTGGGTTTTAAATTTTTTTTTGAAAACAATTTCAAAGAAAAAATAATTTTCCTTTAAACCCCCATTTTTAAAACTGCCCCAATTTTTTTTTTTTTTTTGAAAAAAAAAATGTTTCCCTTTTTGGATTTTTTTTTTTATTCCCCTTTTGGATTTTTTTTGGGAAAAATTGTCTTACGTAATAACTGAAGAAAAACTTTTTAAAGATAAAATACTTAAAGTATTTTTAAAATATTTGGGGGACAAATTTAATCGGGTAAACCCTTTTCCCCCCCGGACCCGGGGGCCGACCCCCCCCCCACGGCGTGGGACCCCCCCCAAACCCTTTTTGGGACGCCCCTCCCCCCTCGCCCGCCACCCCCCGGGGGCCCTTCACCCCCCCCCTTTCCGCTGTGGTTGGGGACAAAACCTTTTGGGACGCCATGCCGCCCCCCCCCCCCTCGCCACCCCGGGGGAACAAAGCCCCCCTTTAAAGTGTCTTTGGGGTGCCCCCATCAACGCTTTTAGGGCCGCCATGCCGCCCCCCCCCCCCCACCCGGGGGAAAAAGCACCCCCTTTAAGGCGCTGGCGGATACAGTTTAGAGAAGGGGCCCCCCGTGACCCCCGGTGGAAAGGACTTGCAGGGGCCCTTTAAAAGGAGTAATGCGGAGTGTAAAAAAAAGGGAAAAGGTAAAGGGCTGAAAAGTTTCATTGAAAATGGGGTAAAGCCTTTTCAAGGCCAACCCCGAATTTCAATACAGGAATCATTAAAATAAAAAAGTAAAAGGGTCATGGGAAAAAGACGGGACGCACCGGGCGGGAAAATTGGATGCCGCCACCCCAAACCAAACCAACAGCCCCGGGGGCACAAGCTCGGGGTCTAACTTAACCCTAACCCTTCCCCCGAACCTCCCTGATATTTCCCCCCCTTTATACTTCCTTGCGGAAAAACGGGGGGGCAAAGGTTCCCAGGGCGTTATACCTTTTTTCAATCTTTCCCCTTTTTTTCTACCTTCCCTACCTATTTTAACCCTTTAAAAGTTCTTTCACTGCGTAAAAATTGTTTCCCAGTCACAATATGGGTTCCCATTTTTTTTTCCCCCCCACCCTTTTTTTTCAAAGCCCCCCCCAAAAAACCCATCCACCCCATTCCCCATATTTTCCGCATTTTTCCCCTTTTTCAAGTACTCCAAAATCACATTTAAAATTTAGGGGGAACCCCCCACCCTAAATGCAATTTTTCTTAATTTTTAAAAGGGGAAAGAAGTTGGTTTAATGTCAAAAAAAATTTTTTTCACCATTTGCTCTCTTTTAGCCTTCCCCCTTTTAAGAAATCAAAAATCTTTTTCCCACAAAAAAACATTCTAAAAGGTTTCCAAAAAAAAACCCAATAATTTTTCTCCACCTCTTCAATTATTTTAAAAAAAGTTTGCTCTCTCTCTCCTTATTTTTACCCCTGCTTCTCTGTTGGGGGCCTTCCTCCCCCTTTGGGTTTTCTCAAGCTTGGGGGGGTCCCTATCGCCCTCTAATGGGTGGGGTCTAAAGCTTTTCGTCATCAACTCCCCACCTCTGACTGACTGTCTTCAATCTATAAATCACCGTCGCAATGTTGCTTCTCTTGCTCTCTTCTACCGTTATTTTTATACTCGCTGCTCTTCTGAACTTGCTAACTGCATGCCTCCCCCCCTCCCGCGGCCTTGCTGCACAAGACTTTCTACTTGTTCTGATCCCTATTCTGTCCATCTTACTAATGCAAGAGTTAACCAGCATCTTCACTCTTTCATTCCTTTCACTGCTAAACTCTGGAATTCTCTTCCTGTTTCTATTTTTCCATCTTGCTACGACTTGAATGACTTCAAGTGATGAGTGTCAAGACACCTCCTCAACTAAATTGGGCCACACCCCTTCCTACAATCTCTTGCTGTCTTCTTTATAGGGACTGCTAGCTAGCAGGTTTTTTGTTATTATATTTTTTGCCCTTGGCCAGTCCGTTAAGTTGTAAAACACACACACACACACACACACACACAGATGGTCAGTTACAGTCCATCAACTCTTATCATTACATTCTAATCACACTGGGGCTCCTCTACTTGGGTGCATAGTTTTGGTTACAGGTACTATGCCTGTAGTCTTGCCCACCTGAGTTTGCATAGTATGAAATACTTTAAAACATTATATTGAGAGATGATAAGACACAAAATTACTTTCCCGTAATTGATATAACCTGGATGGGACTATCAACAATGAACCCAGATAGGAATAATGTAAAAATATGCTAACAGTAAGACATGCAATTACATTTCTTACATAATACTTTTGAGCTATATTAGAGGGTCTCTCTCTCTCTCAGGTATATCATCTCACTTTGTGATGCTACATGAAAGCTGGGAGACCGAGCTACCACACCCTCCTTTTGTAACTAACATTTAGAGACTTCAGTGTCAAGTATTTGCTGAGTATCAATCAAATACTCATCAATTGCTGAATATGAAACCATGCATTCATAAAAGCCCTGAATCATAGAATCTGATTGTCTTCTGTTTAAACCCCAAACTTTGTGAAACCTTCAAACCAGTGAATAAATGCTAAAGATGTTGACTTTGTTTACTGTGTCCTGACGTCACTCACTTTGCTTCTGTGATCTAATCTTCATTTAAGCAATGGAAAAAGGCAAACTACATAAAAAATGCACAGCTGATGAGTTCTGTGACTTATTTCTTCTTCTTTCTGTTCAATTAACCCTTTCACTGCTAACAGTGTCTGTATACACGCTCTTGGTATCTTGCTATGAACGTCTCTAGACGATTTAAATGACGCCTCATTTATGACATGGGAAACTGACCGTGCTAATCCGTCCCTTCTGGGTCACTGGGTCACCATGGACTCTCTCTCTCTCTTTCCAGCACAGACACCCAACCAGGGCTTGGAAACGGTTTAAGGGAACAAAAACAAAAACCGAAACGAACGAAATTATGCCTGGAACAAAAACTGAAACAAAAACTTTATTCATAATTACTGTTCCTGAGCAAAAAAAGCTATTTTGAAATCCCTGTAACTGGTTAATAAAGTTATTTTTTCGTCCCATGCCATATTTGGTCAGTAATCTATTTTCACTTCCAGTAGCCAAATGATTGAAGTAAATACATCTGTATTACATACATACATCAATTAAGTCCACTGTATTTGTTCACTTGGCAATTGACGATGTGGTTTTGTTTCAAATAGTATCATATGCACTACTTTTCATTAAATTTGTGAAGAATAACAAATTTTTACCTTATATAATTATGAATTTATGTCTTCATGATATGCATCACGTTCCCTTATTTTATTACACCTTCCAATCGTGCAATAGTTAAACTATTATACTGCAGTTTGGTTTAAGAATATGCTTAGAGTAATATCCAGTATTCAAAAAGGGATTATATATCGTGAGTATGTGCTTACATTTGTAACTGTGTTCCTAGCCTAATGCTTGGTGTGCCGAATTTCTGTGTGAGTGTCCTAAGTTCGGGTCCTTGGAGGACCACATGTAGTCATTGACTTCATTGATTAGGTTTATTTAATTAGTGGGCTGGAGATATTATGAATTAATATAGTTTTACCATATATAATATTAATAAATAATTAGTGATTCATGTCTTTACGACGACTGAGATTGCATACTCCTACACTACGCTTCCTGTATTGTATATGTAAATGTGTTGCCTTATTTAAGTCGTATAATAATATAGTTCTTACGACATCTAAGGGTTGATTTGTTGGATTTCCATGCACCATGAAATGTATGGCTTTATTACCATCTATAAGAATGTAGTCATGTAACAGCATTATTATTTATTAGGGCTAATAGCATATTCATTACAGGGTTTGAGAATAACGTTCTAACCGGTTTTCATTTCTTTCTAACCGGTTCAGGAACGTTGGGGTTTTGGAGGAGGAACAAAAAACTAATATCATAAGCTTCGCCTTATCCTCATCCTGTGTGACACCCCACACACACACACACACACACACACACACTGCCTGGAGTACCACTAACTACCCTTCCTCAATCAACACGAAGGAAGGCACCGGAACTACTCCGGGATCTCACCGGTGTGTTTCGACTCAAAGCTGAGTGAAGCAGCCCCAGGCAAATACGAGGGCATTTATAACCTCGTTTTCTTTGTTAGTCAGTCATCTGTATATAGCTGAAGCGTTACTACTCTCTCGAGGAACATAGCAGTAACACCATTCTTGTGCCTTTAAGTAAGTAACCAGTCAACATTAGCACTGGTGACTCTACTCAAGTCAACTCAACATTATTATTATTGCTTTACTACCTGGTGGTGAAATTTATCTTAGTATTCTTTTTGTGTTTTCTCTAGGGTTAATTATCTTGTGTTATGTACATATTGGTCATTTAGATTATATAAGCATTTTCTTAGTCATCTCTGTGTGTGCTTCAAAAGCAGGATCATCTTACTCCTTGCTACAAGGTGATTTATTAGATATTATTAAATTGTTATTGTTATCTATTTCTTTCCATCACCTTTTTGTTATGGTTTCGGGCGTTTCAGTCTCGCTACTCATTCCTCTAGACAACTCACTGTCTCGCTCGTAACAGTTGGGGGCCTGTCCGGCCATCTCTCTTCTAACCCTATTATGGTTCTTAATTTTGTTTTAACATTAATCATGGGGTTTGATGCGGAAGAGTTTGTCGGTAATCCCTCTGCTGAAGAACTTAAAGCTGCAAGAGTTACTAAAGATCAACTCAAGTATATTGCCGCTAACTTAGCATCCAGTTCACTCATGAAACTAAAAAGGAACACTTAATGACACTAATATTAACTCATCTAGGTGAAGAACCAATAACTGACCCTCAGTCAGAAACCACCACTTTTAGAGGTTCTTCAGACACAGTACTTCTCCTAGAAGTGGAGAAAGTGAAAATGCAGGCATTACAAATGAAGTTAGACTATGAAAGAGCAGAAAAAGAGAGTGAAAGAGAAGAAAAAGTTCTCGAACGCGAATACCAGTTACAAATACAAGAGCGTGAAAGAGAAGAAAAAGAGCGTGAAAGAGAAGAAAAAGAGCGTGAAAGAGAAGAAAAAGAGCGTGAAAGAGCAGAAAAAGAACATGATAGAGAACATCAGTTAAAAGTCCTCGATCTGCAGAATAAAGGTCACGCCACTCAAACTCCAAATAAATTACAATTAACAAAAATTTTGCCTCTTTTACCTCAGTTCTCTGATTACGATCCTGAAGCTTTCTTTAGAGAGTTCGAATCCTCTGCCACGCATTTTCAGGTACCTAAAGAGGATTGGACCTGGCTTGTCAAGCCAAAACTTAATGGAAAGGCTTTATCTGTTCTAGACAGTGTGCAGGATAATGCCGATTATGATGTAGTTAAAGATGCTATACTTACAGCTTACGCGGTCACCACAGAAAGATACCGACAAAACTTCCGCAACATGAACAAAAATACTGGTCAAACTTACCTAGAATTTGCCTCAGAGAAATTCAGAGCCCTTAAAAACTGGCTCAAGTCTGCATCAGTCACCACTTATGACGATCTGGTAAATCTCGTAGCACTGGAGGAATTTAAACGTAAAATATCCTACTCAATCATGTTGCACATTACAGACAAGGATGAGACAAACCTACTCAAAGCTGCTAAAATAGCAGATGTCTTTTCCTTAGTACATCGCCCTGTATCCTCGGGAGAGAAGAAGGCTCAGTCCATTGTAAGTTCAGGTGCAAGTTATGAAAAGGATGGTAAGTCTGTAGATAGTGGTTCCAAGCCAAGTGTGTTCTGCTATTTCTGTAAGAAAACTAGCCACCTCATAAAGAACTGTCCTGACCCTAGGTGTAAAGTAGCTAAAAGGGGCACATTTTCTAAACCAGTTGCTTCGGTGAACACAATAATTCCACTCCCTTTTGTTACTGATCCTTTCAAACCCTTCAGGTCACAAGGTACTGTCTCCCTCGACTCTGACTCTGAGGAGCGCCCTCTCCAGATTATGCGGGATACTGCTTCTGCCCAATCAATCCTCTTAAAATCTGCACTTCCAGGAGTAGAACGGAAGTATACAGGGGAGAAGGTGTACCTCAAGGATTTTCACCAGACTTTCCCCGTACCTCTGGCTAGGGTGTACCTTGATTGTCCGCTTGTTAAGGGGAGACGGTAATTACTTAGGAGGTGACATTAATTTACTTCAGATTCTTATGAAATTTGGTGTGCATATGTCTTTATATATCAAATATAATATCCCCACTTTTCATTGAGATATGATCATTACTTCGAGATAAAAAAAATATTAGACTCATCGAAAATAGCAATAGATAACACTGGCATTCTTCATAAATCTCATCTATTTTTAGCCTGTTTGTTTGAAAATAGGTCTGGATATAATGGCTACATGTAGCTTTCTTTTTCTATCGTGGCAGATTTTAGTTATCGCATTCCATATATAAAAAAAAAAAAAAAGAAATATTGGTGACAAAGATTAGTTGTTTTCCCCCCCAAAAAAAATTCAACTGGGTCATGCTTATGTCTTTTTAAAAATGTCTCACGATGACAAAAATCTTACTCCTTTCCACTTTCCAAAGATACCTTTATGTTTACAGTCACTTGTAAAACAACGGAGAAATACCACTCCAAATGTCAATAACTTTGGTTTTGAGATATGAGCCGTTTTCTGTTGAAGTGTGTATCATGGTGCTTGTAGGCCTCTTCTTGTGGACCCTTACTTTTCTTCCTTGATGGCGTTGTTCTTTTTGACTCTTGAATGCTTAGTCCAGCATACAAACACACACTCACAGGCAGTGGCGTCCCGAGGGGGGGGGGGGGGGGGGGGGGGGGGGGGGGGGGGGGGGGGGGCCCTCCCCCTTTCCCAAAAAAAAATAATAAAAAAAATATTTTTATTAAAAAATAAAAAAATTATTATATCACAGCCCCAACTATTTCTACAGTCGAAAAATATAAAATATTAAAAAAATTTTAATATATATAAATAATAAATATATAAAAAAAATTTTTTTTTGCCCCCCCCCCCCCCCCCCTTTTCAATTTCCTGGGTACCCACTCCCTCACAGAAACACACCACACACACTACACAGCCCACACACACACTTACACAGACAAAACACACACCCACACCCCCACACACATACTTACCCACACACACAACACAAACACATACAAACCCCCACACTCACACGGGGACACACACAACAAAACACCCCCCAATAAAACCAAAACACAAACACAGACAGGGGGGCTACCTGTTTTTTCTCCCCCTTTTTTTCTCGTGTTTAAAGCCCCCAATTCTACCTTCGGGTGCTTCTTCATTTTGGGGAAGACCCCCCATAACTGCTACCCCTCTCGGGAAGTGGGAAATTGGATAAAATTTCCCCATTCAGTTCATCAAACCTCAGCTAAAGGGCATCACTCATTGCAGGCTCCCCCCCCTGGGTTTTCCCATAGGGTGATTTTTGATAAAACAAACAAAACCCCCCAAAAAGTAAAAAAAACGTTTTAAAAAATGCTTAAAAATCATGAACAGCAACAAAAACCCGGTGGCGCACCACCCGGAAGGGGTTTTAAAAACTTTAAATAAAACGTAAACAAAAGTAAATTTTTATTAAGAAAAATTTAAAACCCTAAAAAACATGCCGGTTTTCCCAAAAAAGGGGGATCTTTTCAAGGGAAAATTAAAAAACTGTTATTACCCCAATTTTCGAGGTCGACTAAAAATTTTTTTTTTTTTTACCGTTTTCCCCCCCTTAAAGGGAGTAGAAAACCTTTGCGTCAGTAAAAGGAAAGTCTTTAAACCCCTTCCCCATACTAATTTTTGTTAGTACGTTTTCCGGGCGGGTGGGGTTTATTTAAATTCCACCCCTTGTACAATAACTCCCCATTCCCCATAAAACCCCCACACTAAACATGGAAAAGGAGCACCCAAAATTTTTTTCCTAACTGGGGCCTTCCCCTTGAACGGGTCCGAAGCAACTGCTCAAATCCCCCCTCACCCCTTGTCAACTACCCCTCCTCATACGCCTAACGTAAGTTTTGGCAAGGTTTCTCTGAGCAACTACTTGTGAGGCTCAACGAGACGATGCTACTCTTCCCCGGTACCAGGGCCAAAAATTTTTAAAAAAAAATCAGATCACTCACCCCCCTTTTTTTTCTTTTACCGGGACAAAGTTCTTATGGGCTATTAAAACTGAAAAAATTCTGATGTTTGCCATTGGGCTGAATTTTCCCCAAAATTTTTATTCACAACTTGAGAGACCCAAACATGGAGATCGCTCATGGAACAAGGGGGTACATGGGAATTAAAAAAAACTTGTGACAAAATACTTAAATTTGTTTCCTGGCCAGGTTTAAAAAAAAGACAAAAACTTCAATGAAAAAATTAGGGTCACATTTGCCAGTTTAGGGGAAAAAACCCAACCAAAAATTTTCCTCAGTCCCCAACCCAACCTATAAAATGCCTGGGGAAACCCCCTTTTCAAAGATCATCATTAAACAGGGGTTTGGCCCTTTCCCCAAAACTAGGAGGGGGAAACCAATACATCCTCATATTTGTGCCCAAAAACCACCAACCCTGGGGTTTTTCCCCATTTAAAAAAATTACACCCAAAAACTTGTGCCCAAAAACTCACTAAAGGTTTCACTCCCTTTTGGCTACCTGGGGAAATTAAAAGTAAACCGCGGCAAAATTTCACAAGCGTTCTCTTTCCCGCAGTTCTGGCAGGCTTGGAACACACAGCCCTCTATCTACGGCATCCCATCCTCTCCCCAAGGTGCTTTGGAGAGATGTCCCCAGCCCCTTAAAGGGCACTTCCCCCGCAATTTTTGGGTCATAAAAGGCCCAAAGAATGGGCCCCCCGAAGCCCTTGCTTTGTCCTATTCCCCCATACGGGAGACACCCAACGAGCCCCTTGGGTTGCCCCCTTTGGAGCTATTGTTTGGGGGAAAGGGTTAAAGGGGGCCATTTAAAGGAAATCAAAGACAGTTTGCTAAAAAAACACTCCCAAAAAACTTGTCACTACCCACTCAATACATTGAAAAATTTAAGAATACTTTTTGAAAAAGCCCCTTCATTTGCTCCAAGCAATCTCAAACAAGCTAAAAGGGGAAATAAAAAAAACACTTTGATAGAAAGCAAAAGTAAGAACTTCAATAAGGGGGACCAAGTCCTTGCTTTCTTTCCCATTTCTTGGTTCCCCTTTTAAACAAGCTAAATCCCGGGGGTCCTTATAACTCGTAAAAGGCCCGTTACAATAACTTTATCTAAAACACCCCCCGACCCCCGAAAAAGCACTCAGCAAATTTCCCAAAATTATCTCCCTAAAATTATCCCAAAAAGAGACCAAACCTTGCCCCTTTATACAAAAAAAAATACCGGGATCAAATAAAATTTCCTGATTCAAATACAATGCCCCGTTTTGCAAACCCTTTTTGTACCTGAAAATCCACCCCTTTTAAAAAGGGACAGATTGTGAAAAAAAAATCAACCAAAACTTGGTAATCTCAGAGATTTTCCAAACACCTATCTTCCCCTCACAGGGAGACATAACCCCATTATGTTAAACCATAAAAAGGGCCTTGGCGATCATCCTAAATTATGTAAAAATGACCTCCCCCGAGTCGAAACTTCTCCCAAAGGGAACCCCCCTCTTTGTCAACCACCATACCGAAATACAAACCTCGGGAAAAAGGGGCCAATGAGGAAAAAGGGGGATTATTACTCCACAGGGGCTGGCTATTCCCCCGCCGTCTCCCTTTGGGGGTCCCCCCTGTTTTTCTCGCCCCAAGGAGGGTGGACAAATGGCGCCCGCACGGACTACCGCAGAGGGAAACGCTGTGAATGTTCCGGACGCCCACCCTCTTTCCAAAAATAAGGGTGAGCTCATCGAAAGGTTGGACGGACTAAATTTATAACAAAAATAGACTTTCTGAGGGATTTCTACCAAAAACCCCCTTCCCGGAAAAAAGGCCCCAAAAAATATCCGCCCCTTTATCACACCCTTTGGGGCTTTTCCAAAACAGAGTCATGCCCTTTTTGGGGGGTAGGAATGCCCCCCTTTTTTACCCCTTTAAGGGCAAGGAATACTTATTAAAAGGATCTGGCTGGGGGTTTTTTGTATATTAGACACTTCTGTATTTCAGAGCATTGGGAGCAGCACCTTCTAAAACTCCGGGAAAGTGTTGAACCCGGCTGCAGGGAAACAAAACTGGGGCCCTCAGGGTGGCCAAGAAAACCCCCTTTAGCCCCAACCACGGTTTACAACCTTTGGGCACGAGGTGGGGCAAGGCCCCAAATACCCCCCAAAATGGCCAACCCTCTTTCCCCCATCTTGGAGTACCCTGCCCCTACCTTACTCGGAAAGGGCCCCACGGCGCCCCTTTTGGGGATGGCAGGTTTTCTTTCCGGAGATTCTTTTCCCCAAATTCACGGGGCCCCTACCCTCCCTCTTCCCCCCCGGCTCACTAGTGGGGCTTTAAAACCCACAACTGGACGGGCGTCTGCCCAACGCCTTCAACCAAATTAAGAACTTCCCCGTCCCAGGGGCCCCTGCCATCGCTCCCGACTTTTCCCCAAAAAAATTTGCGCTGCCCCAAAAAGATGCCAAACGAACCCCTTAGGAGCTGTTTCTCTTACAAGAGGTGGAGGGCCCTTCTTTTCCCCCTTTGGCATAAACCCCCAGCAATTTTAAAATCCCCCAAAAAACGGTACAGCACCATCGAAAAGAACCCCGGGAAAACGTCTCAGCGGTTTTAAAAAATTTTAGTGTTTAAACTCCCGCCAAGGGCAAGTCCCTTTAAAAAATCTAAAACTGACACAACCCTCCCGTCCTTCCCAAATCGTGCAAAATTTTTTCCCAAACAAAAGCCCCCCCCTCCGATGGTCTCTCTTTCCCCCAACCTTACAACCTGACCCTCATCCACATCAAGGGCAAAAGACCCAAAATCATTTCAGGGCGCTCTCTCTCGACCTAGAGGCTCACTTGACCAGTTTAACTCCCCGACTCCACTTCCCTTTCCCCGTGGCCCCGGCTTATGGGGGGAGGTATCATAAGGCCCTTTGCCTTAAAACCCCATCCTGTGTGGAAAAAACACACACACACACAACACTGCCCGGAGTACCACTTAACTACCCCTTTCCCCAATCAACCAAAGAAGGAAAAGGAAACCGGAAAATACTCCCGGGGTCTCGCCCCGGGTTTGGGTTTGACTCAAAGCTGAGTGAACACCCCCGGCAAATTTCGAGGGCATTTATAAAAATCGTTTTCTTTTTTTAGCGTCACTGTATATAGCTGAAGTGTTACTATCTCTCGAGGAAAATAGCCCCGTAACCAAACCCTTCCCTTTTGCTTTAATAAGTACCCCGTCAACATTAACACTGGTGGGCTCTACTCAAGCAAATCACTTTTTTATTATTTCCCTTTTCTAACCCGGTGGTTTAAATTTTTTCCCTTTGTTTTTCTTTTTGGGTTTTTCTCTAGGGGTTTTAAATTTTCTTGGGTTATTTTACATATTTGGGCATTTAGATTTATAAACATTTTCTTTTGTTCCCTTTTCTGGGTGTGCCCTTTAAAAAGGGAAGATCATCTTACTCCCTTTTTTTCAAGGGGATTTTAGATATTTTTAAAATTTTTTTTGTTATCTACTTCTTTCCATCCCCCTTTTTGTTATGGTTTTTGGGGTTTCGTCTCGCATCAATTTCCCCTAGGGCAACTCACTGTCCCCGCTCGGGAAAAATAAACATTTAAAAAATACTGTTTATGATCGGAATGAAAACCCTTGAAAATTATTTCGTTTTTAAGCCCTGCCCCAACATCAACCCTTCCCCGTCCCATGGTCAGATTTAATCCCCTAGGAGATAAGGAAAAACACACCCTCCTCTCTCTCTCTCTCTCTCTCTTTACATCAAAAGCTCAAGTAGTGAAAATGCGATAGAAAGTGAAAAAAAAGTGGAGGGAAAAAAAAGCACATTTTATGGACCGCAAGAAGATCTTCTGAGTTTTATTGCCCGTAGACATCTTGCCCTTGGGAGAATCGGGGGAGGTTTAGGGGGGTTTTTTCCCTGATGTCCAATAATAAGTGACACAGCAGGAAAATTGACGCATAGTCAGCGCATGCGTTACTGATGGGGTGTGTTGTGTGGGGGTTTTTGTGTGTGTGGGTGTGTGTGTGTGTGTGTTTTTTGGTGTGTGTGTGTCAAAGACCCATTCCACTGCTTGGCTTGACGCTTGGCTGTAGCTCCGAAACTAACCATAGGATTTTCTGGAAAATACCCTCATTGTGATACCCACACAAAGATACCTTCAGCTAATAAGGAAAGTCAAACTAACCTAACCGTAACCTAACCTGACGTGTTTATGAGTAAACGTGACACTGTACTGTTCCAGAAAACAGTTGTTAGCAATTATTACCAGATGAAACTTTATTTTCTTTCTTCTATCTCTCACTCTTTCTCTCTAAAAATATACATAATATAAAAATATAGAAAAAAAAAAAATAAAGAATAAAAAAAAAAATATATATATATATATATACAGGAAGGTCCCGAAGATACGAGCAGTTAGGTTCCACCTGGCATACTCGTAAAGCGAAATCTCGTATAACGAAACACATAACTAATGGTAAAATATAGGTTTGGTTCCAGGACCATCAATAAAAAAAATAAAAAAAAAATAAAAAAAAACGTTTTTCAAGCTAAAATCAACTATAGCAAACACAACAAACACACAGCGTCTATATTACCCACACTGTACTACTTATTCTGTAGAAAAAGCATTCTGAAAGAGAAAATAGCACACAAAATAACATAACTGCACATTAATTAAACATAAAACATGCATAACAAGCAAAAAAGACGTTGTACTGTAGGGGACCCCGCGTGATACAAAAGAGGGTAGTGTAGCGGTCCCAAGGTTGGGGCCGCACACCTGGCTAATTACCCCTAAGGATCAGGCCGCGCCATATGCTTAATTACCCTTCAGATCATGCCTTGCTAGGGGTGACCTGACTGCGGTCCCAAGGTTGGGGCCCCACACCTGGCTAATTACCACTAAATGTCAGGCCGCGCCATATGCTTAATTACCCTTCAGGTCACGGCTTGCTAGGGGTGATCTGACTGGGGTCAACCAAATCCCCCTTTGTCCAAACTGGGAGTGGTAGGGCGAGTATTTTGAACTTGATAATTTTACTCACCCCAGTTTGAATGTCGTAGCATTAGATTTTCGATCTCGTATATTGAAAATAGACCCTAATTTACACATATCGTATCATCGGATTCTCGTATATCGAATGCTCGTATAACGGGACCTCCCTGTATATAAATTTTAAAAAATATGAAAATCAAAATATAATAAATAAGAAAAAATATATAAATTTATATAATAATAATAATAATAAAAACAAAAAATATATATATACGGTATATATATATATATATATATTATATATATATATATATTATATATATATATATATATATATATATATATATATATATATATATATATATATATATATATATATATATATATATATATATATATATATATCCTTATATATACAGGAGAACCTCATTTAACCGGCATTTAAAACAACGGCAGCCTCAAAACAACGGCACTAATCGACCCAGGCATTTTTTTTTTTTTTTTTTTTTTTCTCCGGGCCTCCAGCAGGGAGGACCACGGGCTAGCTTGAGCTCATCAGAGAGATCCTGTGAAAAAAGAGAGGAGAGTGTTCGTGCTGCTGGCGTGCGACACGAGGACTAGCTTGTCCATCCTGACGAGGAGTGCGGGGCACTCAGCAGGATAACCCAGGCATTAATTGGGTATAATTATTTCAAAAACTGAGAAAATCGGCAGAAATTTAGTTCAAATTTGGCGGGGTACGCAGGGTTGGCAACCCTTTCATCCCTTTCACTGGTAAACTCTGGAACTCTCTTCCTGTTTATATTTTTCCACTTTCCTATGACTTACATCTTTTCAAAAGAAGAGTAACAAGACACCTCCCAAACTAAATTGGCTCACCCCTCTTTTTTATTTTATTCTCTTACTGTCTTCTTTATAGGGACTGGCAACTAAGCGGGCTTTGTGTTACCCATTTTTGTTGTGCCCTTGGCCATTTCCTTTGATGTATATATAAAAAAAAAAAGAAAAAAAAAAAGGGATTTTGGGCGATTCCATAAGAGTAACTCTCAAAACAACGGCAAAATGAGTTATCCGGCATGCGCTCCCCCCCCGAGGGTGCCGGATAAACGAGGTTTTCCTGTATATATATATATATACAGTACTCGTCAAAGGTATGCGGCGCCCTGCTCCCGCCCCCGCACAGCAAACGATACATAAGGAAATTTACAGAAAATAATGTATTATAATTACCTTTTAATACTTGGTTTGGTGGCCTTTTCTCTTCTTCACGGCTTGGAGACGTCGGGGTAGTGAAAGAGCTAGGTTTCTTAGGTGTTCAGGTGAGATGTTTACCCAGGACTCACGGATGACCTTTTCGAGCTTGGCTATGGAGCTGACGTCTTTCCCCTGCAGATCTTTCTTGACCATGTGCCAAAAGTTCTCAATTGGGTTGAGGTCCGGGCTGTTACCTGGCCAATCCTTTATGAAGGGTACCATGCAGTCATCAAGCCACTGAGTGACAGATTTGGCAGTGTGAGCAGGAGCACCGTCCTGTTGAAACACACTGGCACGAGTGAGGTCGAAAGAATCTGGCAAATGTTCACAAAGCAGCTCCAGGTAAACAGCTTGATTCACTTTAAGGTTTTTAGGAAGCACAACAAGCTTGCCTAAACCTCTGCCAGAGAAACAACCCCACACCATAAGTGAATCTGGGTCTTTTACGGTGCTCTCCACATACCGTGAGTCGTGACCCTGCCTTGTGTTTTGCACTTATCAGTGGTGATTTTGGTATTTTATTTTTATTATTGCACCTACCAAGGAACTAGGCAAAGAAACCATTGCTTAGATCATTGGTTTAAAGGATGCAGGCCACCAAACGAAAGAAATAAGTGAGTTGTTGTGTGTGGCTAAGTCAACAGTGAGGAAGTACTTGGCGCGTTTCAGAGAGGAAAACAGCGGTGAAACGCCATCACAGAAACTTCGGCCTGGTCGTCCCAGGAAGATTTCTCAAAGGTCTGTGAACGTTCTAAAACGTTCGTTGGAGAGTACCCCTCGCGTTACAGCAAGGGTATTGAAGGCAAACAACCCTGAAGTGTTTGGTGCAGTGTCTGTGCGTGCCGTATCTCGCCGAGTGTACGAGTTGGGTTATACTAGCCACAAGCCACTGAAGAAGCCACTTCTTACACGCATGCAGAGAGCTTGCTGGGTCACCTTCGCCAAGAGATATCTTGCTTGGACTGATGATGACTGGTTGTCAGTGTTGTGGTCTGATAAGGCAACATTTACTGTGACATGTAACCGAGGAGCTCGAGTGTACCGTCGCCTAGGCAGTGACCCCCCTCGACTCACAGTATGTGGAGAGCACCGTGAAACACACAGATTCACTTGTAGTGTGGGGTTGTTTCTCTGGCAGAGGTTTAGGCAAGCTTGTTGTGCTTCCTAAAAACCTTAAAGTGAATCAAGCTGTTTACCTGGAGCTGCTTTGTGAACATTTGCCAGATTCTTTTGACCTCACACGTGCCAGTGTGTTTCAACAGGATGGTGCTCCTGCTCACACTGCCAAATCTGTCACTCAGTGGCTTGATGACTGTATGGTACCCTTCATAAAGGATTGGCCAGGTAACAGCCCGGACCTCAACCCAATTCCAATGATCTGAAACTCGAGAAATGCCAGTGGTCGCTGGCAGTTTTAACTCAAAGGTTGGTCTACTGTGTTCTGGCTCCGCGACTAATATTTTTCATAAATTAATTTCGCGATAAACATTGATGCACCGCATCTGAATACCAAAAAATAGTTCTTCTGTTGTTCTACTAATTATATGGATGACATGCATTACGATGGAACGTTCTATAATAGCAATTTAATGCAAATTACTCGCCTCGAGTAGCAAAGCTTAATATATTTTTTACATGTATATTGTGGCATGTAAAATTTGGGTGATGTTCACACTGTTTTCTAAGACAGTACTGCTGCGTCTGGCAAATGCTTGTCAAAATACAATAAGCAATGCCTTGGAAAAACGAAGAATAAAGAATGCCGAAATCGGCTTGTTGCTGCGACAATGTAGGTTATAATTGTGGAGGCGACACGCCGCGGCGGGGAGTGGTGGGCGGGGAGATTGTGGCGGGGAGATTGAATCAAAACATTGCCACTTCACGCGTCGACTCATTGCACTTCCAGGCTTTCTATCTGATTGATACACAATAATAACAGGAAAATATGACTGCCTAGGTATAGATAACTTCTAAACATACATTATTGACTATATAATATCATAGAGTAACATTTACCTCGCCTCCTCAACTATAACCTACTTGGTTATTTGGTTAAATACATGTTTTACAGACTCAGGCTTCTATACAATAAACATATAGAAGAAAATCGTTCTTAAAATTATACTTTTGTGTTTTAAGTGCAGTGGAATAAGCCCTATTATTTCTTTCAAGTTGACCAACTTTCACCAAATTGTGAGTTAAAACTGCCAGCGACCACTGGCATTTCGGAGTTGCAGTTCTCTCTAATTGAGAACCTTTGGCACATGGTCAAGAAAGATCTGCAGGGGAAAGACGTCAGCTCCATAGCCAAGCTCAAAAAGGTCATCCGTGAGTCCTGGGTAAACATCTCACCTGAACACCTAAGAAACCTAGCTCTTTCACTACCCCGACGTCTCCAAGCCGTGAAAAAGAGAAAAGGCCACCAAACCAAGTATTAAAAGGTAATTATAATACATTATTTTCTATAAATTTCCTTATGCATCGTTTGTTGTGCGGGGGCGGAAGCAGGGCGCCGCATACTTTTGACGAGTACTGCTGTATATATATATATACATATATAAGGATATATATATGTATATATGTATATGTATATATATAATAGAGGCAATACTTTCTCCATGAGGGAATCGAGATCTAATAATGAAGATATAAACCAGCGCGGTAGAAACATCTTGATTGTTTATTCGACGTTTCGGCTATACATAAGCCATCATCAGCCTAAAATCGGATACAACATTTTTTTTTTGTAAAAATGAAAATATACAAGTTATAAATTATTTGCACATTTAAAATGCCTAACCTAAAATATAATAAAATAAGAATAAAAATTATAAAACAGTAATAAAAATAAAAAAAACTACACATACCAATCAACATCGCAGTGGAGTGTGGGATTCCCACATGTCTAAAAGCACAGGAGCGGGGTTGAGGTGCCCTGTGCGCAGAGGGACGGTTTGTGGTGGTGGGTGAGGAGCTCTCACATATCCACCGGGTGGAGTCGTGGGAGCTTGTGTGTAATATATTAAAGTCTTGATTTGTTATTGGGTGGCCTGAGGCTTCGGAATGATCCCCAATGGCTGAAAATGGTGGTTTTGGACACGGGTTTTTGCCAGTCCTGTGAGACAGTCCCCGATGCTCCGCGATCCTAGTGGTGAGGTGGCGTTTGGTCTGCCCAATATAAGCAGCGTTACAGCGCTTGTATTGTTACATGCGCAGTGTTATATATATATATATATATATATATATATATATATATATATATATATATATATATATATATATATATATATAATATATATATATATATATATATAATATATAATATATATATATAATTAAAAATAATTTAGAAATATATTGATAGAATAATTTATATTAGATGTCTTTTATATTTTTTTTTTTTTTTTTTTTTTTAGAGTGTCTATATTTGCTTTTTTGTTTTTTGTCTCCTCTCCGTCTCTCCTATCTATATATAGTTCTAATATTTTTTTATTTCTGTATTTTTTTCATATTTTTTTAAATTTTTTATCTATATATCATATATATATATATTATATTATATATATATCATATATATAGTATCTAGCCGTCAAACTTCACTATAACAACGGCTAAAGGGGGGGAGTCGAGGAAGTCCGTTATAGCCGATTGTAAGTTTATAGCCCGAGGGTATTTTCCCAAGGGGGGAAAAATATATGAACAAACCGGAAAAAATCGTGAAAATAAAATGAGAAATAATTAACAAACACAAATCCAGACTGTGGAAAGCGTTATGTTGGGAGGTAAACTTGACTGGCAAATACATGCTGAATTTGGTTGGTCCCTCCCTACATAGGGTGAATAAATGATATATAATCACAAACACAACCAGAACGTGTAGCTGTCAAGCTCAAGGGCTCAGTAGGAAGGTAAAACAATTACTACGAGCCAGATTCAAAGGACGAGCCGTGGCTTCCAAGGTATTGCTTATTATCTGACTAATGCTCATTAGTTATATATACTTTATTTTGTGAACTGCAGTTCTATACCAAAGTGTCACTATTTAGGGAAGGGTAGCACTGGCGGTGTCCGCCTTGATAGGGTGATTTAGGGTGTTGAGGTGAAGGAGACGTAGCAGCGGCGCACGCCTAATAACACTAATAGTCACTATTTTTAAAACATACACAAACCTGTTCTACTCACTAATCACTAGCAGCCCAGGCTTCTTCCTTATATCATCTTAATATGTGTATCATCAAAAACTCCTTAAAACCCCAGCTCTTCCAAAGTAAAATGAGAAAATTAAATACGATCATGTTGGAGTTGCCAGTCGAGCGGGGCGATAATCGGTCTAATAGGAAAAAAAAAAAAAAAAAAAAAACAAAAAAAAAGTCACGCAAATGGAGTCGTTTATTCCCATGTCCCGTACTCGCTGTTTGAACGTGTATATATATATATATTTATATATATATATATATATTATATATATGTATAGTTATCTATATATATATATATATATATATATAATATAATATATAAGTATAGATTATATATTATATATATATATATATATATATTATATATATATATATATTAATAATATTTATATATATATATATTATATATATATATATATTTGATATAGTATTTCAAAATCATCATATTCGGGGGCATACGCCGGGGGGCGGTCGCTCGCACCACCCGAAGACTCGCCCACTTCTCGGGGTCCACCACGGCGCAGAGTTTCCCATACAAGGCTCTTTTTCCTCCCATACCAGCAGCTCTCGGACAAGTAACATCAACTTGCCCCAGCCACGAGCCTTGTGTGTGCCCACCTTGGCCTCCTCCACGCCCGGTTGTCTCTTACCAGATCAAACCCGATGGAAGGATCGGTTTCATCAAGGGTAGCGTGCCACATGCCCATATAGCGACGTTGGCGGCTGCGGACGATGCGGTAATAGGCCTCGATCGTCCCTCGACGGTGCAATCGCTGATTTGACACGTATCATCCCCAGGCGATACCCCCTGGAATTCTGCGGAAGACACTTTAACCCAACAAAGGCCATTGATTCGTCTCTTTTCAAGTTCACTATTTGGTGTACTGTTCTCAACAACCTAGAGTAGGACAGAGGCTCACAAAGCGACTTGAAGATCCCGGATTCATTTGTCCTTCATGCACAGTACCGCCAATGCCAAATACTCCTCGCTGAGCGAGTTCCATAGACAACCGTGGTCTTATGCCACTCCGCCGTAAGGACTTCTTGACGTGACCCGCCGTCATTATGGACTGTCGCTAACCAAGGTATGTAAAAGTTTCCCCAGATCATCGAATGATGGTCCTCCCTTCGCCACACAGCATGACAGACCTGTACTACTTCTCTAGTATCTCCAACACCTGACCTTGGTCTTGAGCCAGGAGACCTCAAGTCCCCAAAAGGCCTTGCCTCCTCGTGCAGCGCCTCGAGAGCTATCACCAGGACCTCCAGCGACTCAGCAAATATTACTTCACATCATCGGCAAAAAACAAACTCAGTGATCTTGGTGTTGCCGTCGGATGCTCCACACTCAATATTGATCTACATACCGTGTCCCAATACCGCAGCTCCATACAAGCGTTGAACAAGTGATGGGGCAAGGACGCAACCCTTGTGCATCCCTCCTGTACTTCACATGGAAGAAGCTGGTACACGTGCACCACGACACTTCCATCAGCACTCCTCGTCCCAGAATACAGGCCAGTTATCAACCAATAGTACCTTGCATGTAATCCCTCGAGAGTCGCATTAGATCCCAAAGTGACTCACGATCACTGATCAACATGCCTTCTTTCGAGATCAACATATGCTGGCAAGCATCCCCTGTCGAAACTCTGTCGGCGTTATCCACCAAGGAATATATATATATAGTATATATTATTATATACGAATCTAATAGAGTATATTATATATATATATTATATAGTTATATATATATATATATTAATATATATATATATCTATATTATATATATATTATATATATACGTAGTAGTATATATCTATAGATTAATTATATATTACGTATTATAATATATAATATATATATATTAATTATACTATATATTATATATATATATATTATATATCATATATAGAGTATTATATATATACTGGTTTTTTTTTTTTTCGATCTTTCTATATTTCTAGATTGTATATATATTATTTATTATATATATATATATATATATATATATATATCTATATATTATATATATATATTATATATATATATATATATTATATATATATCATATATATGCATGGTTTTTTCTTTCTTCCCGTCTTTTATATGCTCTCTAGATTTGTATCTATATTCTATATATATTATATACTTTATGATATAATATTATCTAGTATATATAGATATATAATCTATATAATATATAGCATATATATATTCTATATATTTATAATTTTTTTTTTATATAGTTTTTTTTTTGTTTTTTTTGATGTTGGGTACTTTTATTCTTTTTTTTAATTGATTTATATATTATTTAATTTTTTTGAATTTCTTAATTTTTTGGATTTTTCATATTTTTTCTTTTTTTTATATTTTTTTTCTTCGTTTTTTATTGGTATTTTTTATTTTAAACATGTATCTATAGTTTTTATAATTAATTTTTTATATATTTTTATATTTCTTGCATCGTGCTCCAAAACACTAAAATGTGCTCTGTGACCAGGAACAAGCGCAGAAAGCTCATTCACCTGTTATTCAGCGTTCGGCACCACCGCCCTCTCCCCTCCCCCCCTTTCCCCTCCGCTGCGCATAAAGCCTACAGGCCCCCTCACTCTACCTGTACGCTGGCTACACATCCTCCCGCCTATCAAGCATTTCATCGGGTTACACGCGAATGGACGCTTGAAAAATGGACGTTCATCGATTTTGCGTATGAGAGAATGTTTCCTTTGGTGGCGAGACGCGTCCGCAGCGTTGCACGGTTGGCGTGTCTGTAGCCCGTGGATGAATTGATGTGTGTGTGTGCTGTTGGCTGTGTAGATGGGTGCGGTCGTGTTGATGTGTATGGGGGGGGGATGTGTGGGGGGTGGGTGGTGACGTGGATGGATGGGGGTCGTGTGTGTGTGGTGTGTGTGTGTGTGTAGTTGGGTATGTCGGTGTGGGTGTGGGTGCGTGATGTGTGTGTGTGTGTGGTGTGTGTGTGTGTGTGTGTGTGTGGTGTGTGTGTGTGTGGGGTGTGTGTGTGTGTGTGTGTGGTGGTTTGCTGTGTGTGTGTGTCACCTAGTTGGTATTCCATTTCTCAATTGTCACCCCACCACTTGACTGTGCTGGTAAATGATTGAATGGACTCAATACTTAGACAGTAGTATTAGTGCGCGAGTCATTAGGAGCTTAAAGAGGAGGCTGAGGAATCGATTTCATGATGTGGATGAACAGGTGGGTGTAGGTATTGTTGAAGTAACATGACTCCTCGTGGTATGCTCACGAGTAGTTCGGCCTCTGGTGTAGCTTCCTTATTTTCTTATGTTCTTATGTTCTTGATAGTGAAATGAGTGTCCTGTGGTGTTCCTCAAAATGATCTCTCACCCCTATTATATATTTTCTTGTATGATGTCTTTTGTTTTCCATCAAAGGGCGTTGCTAAGACATAATGAATATACCATCTAACGTAAAAATAAATAGCAAACATCAGCCAGCCACGTCTCGGAAAAGCAAAAGATGATACTTCAAGATAGAATATTTAAAGCTGGTATTGATGAGACACAAGAACACAATTATGGAGCGTGTAAAATGCAAGGCAAGGTAACTCGTGTTCATGAAGTATTCAAACGACACTAATGGGGTGAGAATACTTTTACCCCAAAGACACCAAGGATCAGAGAGGGTTTAGAGGGCCTAGTAAATAAAGAGAACACCTTGAAGGAACTCGGGACTGCTTAACCCCTTCACACTCAGATCTTTCCTTTGCTATATAAAATTGTCTGTTGTTAGCCATATAATTACGAACAGTGACTTAATATATCAAATTAGCTACCGTAGATAACAGTCGCCAGCTGCTAATAATGTCGCCAGCCGCCATATATTACAAATTATAGCATCACTTCTGATTTGTATGTGCCACTGAAGATGATACACAGTAGTTTATATTATGACTGTATAATCTACCTTGTTTCAGCGTTGTTTTATGCTCTGTATCTGTTAGTATATACGGTTTCAAATTTCACTACCCGTTTTTTTTTCGGGCGACGACGACGGCGGGAGGACACTCTTAACATAAACACTAGATGGCGACCTTACTGTAGCCCGTTATCAACTTCGCCACTCGGTTTTATTTTTGTAATTTGTCCATTTATAGCCATAATATGACACAGATGAAGACACAAAATGACACAGACTCTCCAGATAGCCCTTTCTAACTTTCCTGAAATCATGGATGTAGAAATGTAGGTATTAACTCCACCAGACATCTGTAAATAAAAAAAGAAACGTTGTCCTGGCGACTTTAGTGTTATCTACGGTAGTGGGCAAGGATACTAAATAGGTTTTGTCTATAAAATCTTGCTTATATTCACAAAAATCGTCTAAAGGTGCCAAAATTACAATGGAAATTGCGTTCTGGGCCTCAAGGGGTTAAACATCGTGCAATCCATCAAGGCAAAACTAGCATCTGTAAAACTGGATTTAGTGTATTTTATAATATTTTTAATAATAATAATAATTATTATTGTTTTTTTGCATATGAAGTTAAGTTTTCCTTCTTCCCGCGAACAACCAAAACCATTTAAATTTTGGCTTCAGGTGCTTTGTGCTCTTATTAATTTTTTTAACCACTTGGTGACCTCTTTCTTTAAACACACACACACACACACACACACACACACACACACACACACACACACACACACACACACAACACACACACCCACACACACACACACACACACACAACACCACACAGACACCAGACACAGACACAGACACAGACACACACACACACACACACACACACACACACACAGACACACACGACACACACACACACACATAAACAAACAAACACTGTACACAGAAATGGTGTTTCATTTTTCTTGCCCTGTGCGAGTTTTGCAAGAGCTACAGATTGTTTTAGCTCCGTAAACCCATTTCGCGACAGCCGTGTAATATTAAAAGGACAAACTTTGACACATATGAAAACCTACGTATTTGTATATTTCTTTTTTTTATTTCGCAACGACTACCAAAGGGAGATTATGGTGCAATCTGGTAACGAAAGGTTTTCATCTGGAAATGGAAGAATTTATTGATTTGTTATGTATTTAAATCATGCACAAGACCAAAGGCTGATCCCATGCCATCATAGAGGCGGAAAAAAATACCATTCTATAAAGATACAATAAAAGTGAGTCCCGAAAGCTGGTCGGGATTTTTATTAATATTCCGTTTTATGTGTGACCGAATCTATTTCATTGAAGATTTATTATATTTTCCGATATATTCAGTTGGCACTATGGTGATTTGACACATGCGTTCATAAGTTACAGTTGCAAGAACAAAAAGTATAATTTCACTCTTTAAAATGGCATTTTTGTGAATATGGCAGTGTTATAATTCATCGCTAAGTTTGTTGTGGGAAGGAGAGGAGAAGGGCTTAATGGCACGTGGCTTGGGGGTGGAGGGGGGGGGGGCTTCAAGGAGGGTATAGTTCGAGCAGTGTTAGTCAGGTGTGGAACAAGTTAGCGAGAGGAAACTGTAACGGTACACATGACTTGAAATTTATGTTGAAATGTTGATTATTTGGCTTGAAATTTGTTGAAATGTTGATTATTTGGCTTGAAATTTATGTTGAAATGTTGATTATTTGGCTTGAAATTTATGTTGAAATGTTGCTATTTGCTGAAAAAAAAGTGTTTTACGTATAAAAAGTGTTCAGTGCATCGTTAGGTAATTAATTAAGTCATCATCATCTGAACGCAGAGTTTTCCGTAGAAATGTTAACTCATATTGAAGGACCGTTTTCTATTAGACCGGTGCCGAATGATTCTCCTTTGAAATCCAATCTTGCAGGAAGGATTTATGCGTCACCCCGCCCCTCATATATCTGGGACCAATAATGGCTAAGAATGTTGGGACACTAACCACAGAAACTTCAGCAGCGCCTCAGATCATCCCAAACCAGAATTGCTGGCCATTAAATCGCTCTCCCTTCCCTTGTTGGTCTTATCATTTGTAATCTTTTATTTTTCGTCCTCTTTCTATCTTACTACATGTTACATTTATTATATTCCTCTCGAGACCGTTTGAGCCTCGTCATGGTCTCATGGATAAACTCAGGCGACGCCAACCTATTTGCAACGCCACATTGTTCTTAGTAGCCTGACAGAATGAACAGTCAAAAAAAGAACTTGGATACAAAGCGATGAAGAAAAGGAGAAACGAATGTGTGGGCCAAATAAATCAAGTCTATTTGAAGATTACAATTCTTATAATAGCCTGATACAATGAACAGTGAAAAAAAAGTGTGTACAAAGTGATTATCGTGTCCGTTCCTTACTGTGATGTGACAAATGTGAGGCGTAAATAAAGCCTCTTATGGAATAGAAACACGAAGGCGCGTCTTGGATCTCCTGCTGTTTCCTTTGTCATTTATCCTCTTTTCCCGCCCTTTGCCTCGCTTTGTGTTCTCCACAATCTGTTTTCCTTCCTCGCGCGGGCCAGATAAAAGCAAGGCGTAGGATGACTAGCTTGTTCTTGCTCCGTTGCTGCGCCCGCTGACCATTTCACCCTCGGCTGGCCACCAAAAGACGTCCACACCTATGCCAGGGGTAGAGGAGGCAGCCAATACCAAAGAAGAAACACTGAGAGGTAGCACACGACAGGGAAAAGAAGGAACGGAAAAGAGATGAAAGGAATATAAATAAGGGTCGCGGGAAAGTGTGCGAGGGGAAGAATGGACGAGGAGAGGAATTGGGAAAACTGGATCACTGGCCAATTACCGCCTTTAAGCAATAACAGCTGCGCCCAGTAGAGAGAGAAAGGGCAGAGACCCGGCGAGGCTTCAAGACGAGGCACTATTCACGGCTTTGAGTGGTCAGTCATGTGGAGTTACTGTTGTTTGGGTTGAAGAGTGAGAAATAAAGGAGGGACACATGATATTTTACAGGAACTACCACGTGTATTTAGGTCGCACGGCTTCTTGTAGCCTCCTTATTTTCCTATGTTCTTATGACACAGCTTCGTTTTCGTGCCAAGGATTCGAGTCAAGCTCATCAAGTGGATTAAATATGTCTGTATTCACTGTAGCTTCAGAATTGAGACTAACTGTGGACTAATTATGGATTGAGATTGAGACTTAACTGTGGATTGATTATATAATGAGACTAAATGTTGCAAATATAATAGACAGATATAATTTAGACATCTGTTTGGATACCTTTGGCCAGATAGAACCTCCAAAGACTTCTTACTGTACTTATCACCTCAACCATCATCAGCTTAACCCCTTGAGGCCCAGAACGTAATTTTAATTGTAATTAGGGTATCATTAGACGATTTTTAGTTAATATAAGCAATATTTTATAGATTAGTATCCTTGTCCACTAACTAATTTGGTATATTCAGTTACTTTTCGTAATTATATGGCTGACAAGAGACGATTTTTTATAGCAAAGGAAAGATCTGGGCGTGAAGGGGTTAATCACTACACCCAACGCATCGCAGTTTACAGGATGATACACAGACGATAATTTACATCACCCAAACCATCAATACCACATTATCATCTCGCTTTTCATAATAGCTTAGGGAATAATCACATAGGAGAAACTAGTAAAGTTAAGGTAACCAAGCAACTACTTCAACCAGGGTAGCCAGGTGAAGATAGGATGATCACGGCCCTCCATTAAGAGTGGCCGATAGCACCTACAAGGCTTAACATAAGACAGCTATGTACAGTATCTCGGCAACCACGGGGAAAGCCAGAAATAGTTTGGGTTTAGGTTTTTCCCTCCTGTACTTAAGTCATGTGTTGTGTCACTCGCCACATTCTTTTAAATCCTCAGCAATTTCCTTCTAAAGAAATAAATTAAATGCACATACACTACTCTTAACTTCTAAAATAACACGTAGACAGTTAGGCTATATTGGATACAGGAGCTAAAAGGTATGAATTATAACTTTGAAAGGAGTATTTGGTGATACGAATGATAATGATAACAATAATCTTACTATAATTCACCAAATGTCCCTCTGTCTGTCCATCTGTCCGTCTGTCTCTACAGCTAATGTTTCGCCATTTGCTTACGATTTCAACTAAATATTCAGGAAAGGTTAAGGTCATTCCTGGGATGGCAATACGGTGTTATGTGTACAAAACCAGTCCAATTGTCTTTCTAAGTATCATACTTATTAAGGGTAACTTTTGCTAGTAATAATAATGACAGTAATTATAATATCAATAACATAAAAGTAATGTCAGGAATCCCATTTTTTGAAAGAGGAAAGTAAAGCAATATTGAAAAATGAGATCTTAATATTTACAGGAAATGGTGGAATGTACAGAAATGAATTATATGAGAGAGAGAGAGAGAGAGAGAGAGAGAGAGAGAGAGAGAGAGAGAGAGAGAGAGAGAGAGAGAGAGAGAGAGAGAGAGAGAGAGAGAGAGAGAGAGAGAGAGAGAGAGAGAGAGAGAGAGAGAGAGAGAGAGAGAGAGAGAGAGAGAAGAGAGAGAGAGAGAGAGAGAGAGGAAGGGGAGAGAGAGAGAGAGAGAGAGAGAGAGAAAGAGAGAGAAAAAGGGGGGGGCCACCTCCCCCCCCGAAAGGTAATAGATGATCACCTTTCCCTACATTTGTGCTGACCAATGGTATCAGCGGCGTTTGTTTAATGTTTAGTTTATCGTAATGGCAGGAAGGGGAAGAAGCGAAGTCAAACAAGAACCATCATTTATCCCTTACACACAAATATAGGTGAAAAGTGGGACTCTTAATTAAGCAGAAATGAAAAAGTCACACAAAACATTATATAACATTGATAGTAACTCTTAATCAAGGGTAGAGACGTGAGTTCGCAATGTGCAGCGTCCCTGTGCATTCGGTCAGCGGTTCGAGTCCGCCTAGTTCGTGCTGACGTGGCGGCGCTTTGTATAGTCAATAACCTTGTAGTTGGTACTTGCAAAGTGTCTAGATAGGATGAAAATCTTATCTTATCTTAATCAAGGAAATGCTCAAAAATATCATAAAATATACAAAGTCCATTGATAGTGAGTGATGATTCGATTTTTTAAGGAATTACGTAGGAGATGAACCGTAACATGTATTGCAGAAGTTGACTATCCTGCTTAAGATAATGATGTACCACCAATTATTATGAATGATTCCCATACACTTATAAAAACGACGCTGACCATTCAAAGTTACACGTATGATTTCATAGATAAGTTTCCATTTTATCGTAATTCTAACTTGTCATCGTGATATTTCTTAGGGTTTAGGGTCTGATAGTTAACTTATCGGTTATTCATAAATCATAGTGTTCTGTCGAGGCAAGCAACTCAATTTCAGTTTCCAATTTTCATATTTGGATTTCAATATTAAGATTTTTTTTTTTTTTTTTTTTTTTTTTTTTTTTTTTTTTTTTTTTTTTTTTTTTTTACATATGCTCATAGTGTTATTACGAGGCAAGGGACTCAAATTTTTTTCTTCATTTTTTTTTCAATGTTAAGTTGTTGTTTTTTTGTTTTTTTATTTTTCAATTTTTTTTTTACAAGCTAGTACTCATGATTTGCACGTGGTAGATTCTAAACTAAAGGGCAGCGGAGGAAGAAAAGGTAGGTAGGTAGGTAGG
>JACEEZ010002681.1:67910-77910 GCA_016584305.1 Chionoecetes opilio
GGGGGGGGGGGGGAGAGAGAGAAGGAGGAGAGAGAGGAGAAAACAACAGACAAACAGGGGAAAAACTACCATACAGACAGATAGACAAACAGACAAACAGACAGACAGACAGACAGAACAGAGATAAGAAGTATACACACAAGCACAACATACTCTTATACATACAACATACTCGTAATTCATGTAGTTTATACTTTCAATACAAACTGAAGGTGCCTCTGTGGTCTACTTTGGCAGGATTGAGTTTCATTGTCTGCTACGTATCGACAATCTTTGGAATGTTACACGCGCGTCGGTGGTTCCCTTGAGCAATGCCTCCCCGCGCTAATTCCTGACGCAGCACCTTCCTATATCAGCAGTTATCGCTAACAATTCTAGGTTACGACACCGCCTACCTCAGGATGCGCGCTCTCTCTCTCTCTCTCTCTCTCTCTCTCTCTCTCTCTCTCTCTCTCTCTCTCTCTCTCTTGTTCTCTTGCTCCTCTGTTTGTGTGTCTTACTCTCTCTCGCTCTCTCTCTGTCTGTTTCCTCCTCTTGTTCTCTGGCTCTGTCTCTGTCTCTGCGTCTCTCTCTCTCTCTCTCTCGCTCGCTCGCTCGCTGGCTGGCTGGCTGGCTGGCTGGCTGGCTGGCTGGCTGGCTGGCTGGCTGGCTGGCTGCTTCTGGCTGGCTGCTGGCTGGCTGGCTGGCTGGGGTGGTGGGTGGCTGGCTGGCTGGCTGGCTGGCTGGGTGGCTGGCTGGCTGGCTGGCTGGCTGGCGGCTGGCTGGCTGGCTGCTGTGGCTGGCTGGCTGGCTGGCTCGCTCTCTCTCTCCTCTCTCTCTCTCCTCTCTCCTTCTCTCTCTCCCTCTCTCTCTTCCTCCAAAAATCTCTCTCTCTCCCTCTCTCTCCTCCTCTCCTCTTCTCTCTCATCTCTCCTCTCTCTCTAAATCCTCTTCATCTCCTCTCCCCTTCCTCTCTCTTCCCTCTCTCTCCTCCTCTCTCTCCTTCCTCCCCCCTTTCTCTCCTCCTCTCCTCTCTCTCTTCTTCTCTCTCCCTCTCCTCCTCTCCTCTCTCTTCTTCCTCTCTCTCCTCTCTCTCTCTCCCCCTTCTCTCTCTCGTCTCTCTCTCTTTTTTGTTCTCTCTCTCTCTCTCTCTCTCTCTCCTCTCCTCTCTCTCTCTTCTCTCCTCTTTCTCTCTTTTCTCTCTTCTCTCTCTCTCCCCTCTCTCTCTCTCTCTCCTCCTCCCTCTCTCTCTTCTATCTCTCTCTCTCTCTCTCTCTCTCTCTCTCTCTCTCTCTCTCTTCTCCTCTCTCTCATCCTCCTCTCTCCTCTCTCTATCTCTCTCTCTCTCTCCTCTCTCTCTTCTCTCTCTCTTCTCTCTCTCTCTCTCTCTCTCTCTCTCTCTCTCTCTCTCTCTCTCTCTCTCTCTCTCTCTCTCTCTCTCCCTCTCCCCTCTCCTCATCTCTCTCTCTCTCTCGTCTCCTCTCTCTCTCCTCTCTCTCTCCTCTCTCTCTCTCTCTCTCCTCTCTCCTCTCCTCTCTCTCTCTCTTATTGTTGCATCACTTTCTGGTACAATAAATTTTTCTTTATATTATTGTCATTCTCTCATACTCGCTTTCCTCCTTTATTTTGCCTTTCCTCGTCCCTCGCTATTTTCTCCCATCTTTCTTCCTTTCTATCTTCCCCCTTTCCTTCCCATTCTTCTTCTCTTACTTCCCATCCTTCTTCCCTTCCTTCCCATCCTTCTTCCCTTCTTTCTCCCCCCTTCCCATTCCTGCTCCCTTTCATCCCACCCGCTGACATCCCTGCGTTACATAACTTGCAATTTGAAAAACCAACAAAGACGTCGTATTTTTCGCGCCTGGTTATGTATAGCTTCCCTTAAATAACGGTGCTTAGTGGGGGATTCACCAAGGATTTATTTCCAACCCAAACAAACTATTATCATTACCATAATCATTGTTATTAGTGGTATTCTGGTGTTGGGAATTGCTGTTGGTATTTATAGTGGTCAACCCTCATTAGAGCCTCATTAGATATGCCATGAAGTGCTTCCTGATGTTGCTTTGTCTTCCCGTGAATGTGTATTTACTTAAAGTTGTGCCGGGAATTGCTATTTATCTTCACTTGTGCAAATTGTTGAATCCTAAAACATGATTTTGGTCGCTTATGTTGGCTGTGTGCCGTGTTTCTATCACTTTACCGGGGGCATGTAACCAGTGAGTCTCTATTGCTAGGCTCATACATGCCGAGGTCGTAACTGCTTCAAAAGTTACGGTTATAATTTGTTTGATGTGCATCGACGTAGAAACAAACTGGTAAACCAAAGCTCACGGCTGATTCGAATAAGTGAAAGCCTGTTTTGGCCCAAAGATAAAGGGAAATGTAGGAAGGAAAAATAAAAAGGGCACAAAATCAAGTAAATGAGAATCTTTGTATTGATATGAAAGGATTACCAGCCAGGATTTCACGTAACCTGCACTGTGTAGGCTCATGACGACCACTATAATTATAATACAGACTCGAAACTAACCAACTTTCCACAGTCTTCGCCAAGGCAGCTGCTCTTCAACACTTTAAAAACTAGCAATCTCCGTTTCTCTCAACTTTATCCATCCATCCTGTTCATAAAAGGATACCTCTCCAGTTCACTTTATATTTCCTGTGGAGCTTTTTGTACACGAGTGAGACTTAACTGTGTATCTGTATGGTGCAAGCGGATGTATCTGAGCGTCATATTGCGCTGCGAGGGTGCGGGAAAAGCGGATGAGGGTGGGGCTGATGGTGCGTCCTGTTATGTGGCAACACCAGCACGGAAAACAAATAGCACTGTGTTGTTTTCTTATTTAATTACAATGGGCAGGGCAAGAGAAACAACGAGAACTTATTTTCAGGGCTTTTCTTATTTAATTACAATGGGTGAGGTGAAAAAAAGCAACTAAAACTTATTTACAGGGAAAAAATGAGTGATAACAGATCCTTGGGAAGAAGAATGGCAAAATATTTTCTTATTTAAATACAATGGGCAGGGTAAGAGAAACAACGAGAACCTATTTACAGGGAATCGATGAGTGATATCACCGATCCTTGGAAAGAAGAATGACACAATTATTGAAAGCAAGGATGAAATAGCCCAAAACAGGTGTTAAGTAGTTTTGTAAATAATTTTGTTGTACAAATCAGAGATTCAACAAAAAAAAGTTATATCGACTATACAAAATGTTATGATGACAATACAGTGCTACTTTTAACAACACATAATGTATAGTTTCTCTTTTACGTATCGTATGAAGCGAGGAAAGGCACCAAGCCAGGATGGTATACTGGTGAATGTCTTTTGGGATATTTTCAGCAGATTAGCTCATTTATTCCCGCCGTGCATACACCCGGAAAGGCTCCAACTCATGACGATGTACATTTATAACACCGCTGCGTCGCCTAGCCAAGCGGAGAACGAAAAGAACAAATATACTAACCATATAATTTTGTGTTCAAGTAAAAAGAAGATAACACTTTAGGAAGGAAGATAACAGCCTACATGCGATATAGGCTCCAATTGAACGTAAAAAAAAGAAGAAAATATTCGCCGTGTTTCTATATTAGCTCAGATAAACAAAACCTTCATTAGGTGTAAATGAAAGTGACTTGATTAATAAATTGGCGTTTAATTGACAAAACTGACTGAAGAGATCCCCCCCATGCACCTCTTGCACGGCACCAACCCTGCTGCTATCATCGTGTGACCCTCAACTAAATTGGCCCACCCCCCTTTCTTTATTCTCGTATTGTCTTCTTTATAGGGAGTGACAATTAAGCAGACTTTTTATTACCTTTTTTTTTCCATGGCCAGTCCTGAGTGATATAAAAATACAAAAAAAACCACTTTACGCCTCCCTTGTAGTGTTTGGCTCCCTTCCTTCTCTTCCCTTCCCTTCCCTTCCCTCCCTCCCTTCCTTCGGCTCCCTTCCCTCCCTTCCTTCGCCTCAGCCGCCCTCACATACACCCCCACACTTACCCTTGTCCAAAACCAATCACTGTCTCCTCTTCTCTCCTCCTCTCCTCCGCCTCAACGCACGCCTTCGCTAATCACCTTCGTCCCAACACAAGTACTGCCTCTCACCACCCCCACCCCACCCCACCCACTCGCACCACCACCATGCCCACCACCACCACCCCACCACCACCACCACCCCACCATGCACCACCCACCACCCCCACCGCCCACCCCACCCCCCACCACCACCACCACCACCATCACACCCCACCCATGCACCCCCACCACCCCCACCACCAGCCTACACCACCACCATGCAACCACCACCACCCCCACCACCACCACCACCACTACCACACACCACCATACAGCACCACCATGCACCACCACCACCACCACTACACCACCACCACCCCCACCACCATGCACCACCACCAACACACCATGCACCACCACCATGCACCACCACCATGCACCACCACCACCACCATGCACCACCACCATGCACCACCACCATGCACCACCACCACCACCACCACCACCACCACCACCACCACCATGCACCACCACCATGCACCACCACCACCATGCACCACCACCATGCACCACCACCACCACCCAGACGGACGGAACTTTTTGCTTCTGTACCAATTCACGTCTTCCCCCTTTCCACTTCCCCCCCACATTTTTCTTCTGTCCCAATGCCCGTCCCCTCCCCCCCCCCTCACCTTCCCCCCCACAACCCCCCACACTGCGAACATCTCTTCTCATCTATTCCTTATTCAATTCCTTATTCTTTCTTAGCTATCTTATCTATTTCAGTGTTCATGGCTCAGAAAGTTCCTGTATTTTGATATATTTATGATCCATGAAGTGAGAGAAAGGAACCCATGTGTCCTTTTTTTTACCTAAGATGATAAGGAATAGTGTGTTTGGTCTATTATACAAAATAATAATAACGTGTAATTCTTGACTCATACTTAGGCAGAAAGCGAATTTTACATGTCATCAGTCATGTCGTCAGAGTTTTCACAAGATTGAACGGAATAGTTTTGTTTCTTCAAAATTATTTTATTGTCATGAGCATACGTACCTACACTATACAAATTGTAATGTAGTAATAGTAATAAATAGTAATCATAAGTGTAATAATAGTGTAGATCGATATAAACGTTCAGTAAGAAGTTATATCATCGCAATCACAGTATTAGTAAAGATCTGTTGTGAAAACTGACACGAATTTTTCAGGGAAAGAAAGGCCTTTGTTTAATATGACGTTTAATTGGTTTAACTTCTATAGCAAAGTGAGTGTGATGCATAATCGAATGCCAAGGAAAAATACTGTTAAAAGTATGTAAAGGTTTTATATTACAACTAGCGGTACTTGTAGCGGGGAAATTAATTGCACTCTAAGCTGCTGTTTTGTATGTTTAATCGGTAACAAATTAATATACCATGAATGAGTACAGCATTAAAGATTGTGTATTTTTTCATGATTACAAGCTAATAATATGCACGTAAAGCCTCTCTCTCTCTCTCTCTCTCTCTCTCTCTCTCTCTCTCCTCTCTCTCTCTCTCTCTCTCTCTCTCTCTTCTCTCTCTCTCCTCTCTCTCCTCTCTCTCTCCTCTCTCTCTCTCTCTCTCTCTCTCTCTCTCTCTCTCTCTCTCTCTCTCTCTCTCTCTTCTCTCTTCTCTCTCTCTCTCTCTCTCTCTCTTCTCTCTCCTCCCCTCTCTCTCTTCTCTCTCCTCTCTCTCTCTCTCTCCCCTCATCTCTCCTCTTCATCTCCTCTCTCTCTCTCTTCACTCTCTACCTCACTCTCACTCTCTACACACACCACACACCACACACACACACAACACACACACACACACACACACACACACACACACACACACACACACACACACACACACACACACACACACACACACAACACACCACACACACACACACACACACACACACACACACACACACACACACACACACTATCTGCCTTTTAATATATATCGTAAATGTCTGGTGCATCAAATTTTAAGTGTGTGTGTGTGTGTGTGTGTGTGTGTGCGTGCGCGTGCTCTCGTGCAGGCGTGGTTGCGTGCGTGAACGTGTGTGGAATTAGTGAATTAAATTCTTCGTAAATTGACTGTTGTACGTGTGTGGGACGAGAGGATTCGGCGTCAGGTTTCATCTAATATAATATAGGAGTAGCCGTGTGTCTGTCTGTCTGTCTGTCTGTCTGTTTTGGGTAGCCGTAACTGTAAATTCAACTTTAATGAGAAATAGGCTCAAAAAATCGTAAATAGATCGTAGGTGGTAAACGGCTTGGTCCCGTATCGATTGAATTATTTTGAAGGGGGGTTTTGGGCTAAAAACACTTTTCAGAGATTATATTACATGAATTAAGTCTGCGGTAACGTCTTGCTGCATTTCACTAATTCCGTAGACTCATGAACTTACCGTTTGTGTGTGTGTGTGTGTGTGTGCGTGCGTGCGTGCGTGCGTGCGTGCGTGCGTGCGTGCGTGCGTGCGTGCGTGCGTGCGTGCGTGCGTGCGTGCGTGCGTGCGTGCGTGCGTGCGTGCGTGCGTGCGTGTGTGTGTGCTTGCAGGACAGGCGTGAGGCTGGGGTGAGGCAGGCGTGGGGCTGGGGTGAGACAGGCTACGGTGGTGGTAGGTGGTCTACCCCGAGGCACTTTGACCAGTGACCAACGACAGCAACAACACGATTGGAGTTTGCACTCACATTGTTGTTTAAAATATACTACTACTACAAACATCAACACATGGGTCCGAAGGGCCTACAACCACTTGTGTCGATGTATAATAATAATAATAATAATAATAATGTTATTCTCGCCCGAAGGCATACATACAAGAAACAAAGCGATAAGAACAGGCAAAAGTGTAAACTTAAGTACTAGAGCAAAAACAAAAAACAGGAACAAAGTACAAGCACATTAGGGGACATAGTATCAAAGTACATAGAAAAGCATACATGGACACCTGTGCTACCCCACATTCTGCACAAACAGCAGATCCAGCCACCGCTGTTGTATAGGTCCACATACATAGGTCGAGCTCTGCCTGACAGAGGTGATGATGGAGTTCGTAGAGAGCTCCACCCTACTCCTTAAACTGAACACGGAGTGTCAACGGATCACATCCAGATTGTTCACACCGTTCATAGCGAAAGCCAGGGACGAGCTGCACCACCTGGGCAGCCCCAGAAGCCTCTTAAGGATGTCATTGTGACAGACCTTAAGGCGGTTCATAGTGGCCACCTTGTACCGCGACCACAGCGAGTTGCAGTATATAGAGTAGCAGTGACTCCTGAATAACTCCACCTTCACCTCTCTGCTACAGTAGGAAAATTTACTCTGTAGAGTATTTCCCACAACAAGAAGCTTGGTGGTCTGCTTGATGATAGCATCATCATCAGTAATGTCGTGGAATATAACATGGCCTAGGTATGCGAATCTATCCACAAAAGTGAGGGCAAACCCACCGAGCCATGCTGTTTTCAGGTAATTCACCTGAGCGCGTGCCGGTGATACATGCACTCTGTCTTAGTGGTATAGTAGACAATGTCATGCTTGGCAGCATACACTTGACACACATTGATAAGGTCCTGCAACGCATCCGCAGTGGGTGCGAGCAGTATAGTTTTGCCTTCCATGGACCAGTGAACCAAAGTAAACGTTCAGAAAATAGACAAAAAATTGTATATTGTCTATTTGTGAACGGCTATTTTATGATTTTTTTAATGATTTCTTAACAGCTATTTTGTGGCTATTTTCTGAATGGCTATTTTGTGACTATTTTCTGAACGGCTATTAATGGGTATGAATTTGAACAGGTGTCTCTCATTTTCCGCACCTATAGTAATGTCTTACTTTAATTATTATGTTGAGTGTTACCTGACAACATGCCTTACTTGCTTCCTGTGACCACGCCGAGGTGAAGGTATGGCGGAAACTCAATTACGTTATCAAGTATACGGAGTGTTTGTTAATTAGCATTTGGCAGAAATAGGACGTGAAAATGATGGTTGCCCCTCTGTTGTCTTCATCCAGTGGTGTTCAGTGTTCAGTTCCTGCCGCCGCTGCCTCGTGTATGTTCGCCTCTCCTCTTCTTCCTCTTCCTTCTCCTCTTCTCCTCTTCTTTCTTCGTCGCTCCTCCCTTCTGTACCAACGCCATTTCAAGAGTCCCTTTCTATAGAGTGTGTTCGATGTGGATAGTTTGCGTTTAAAATTAATGTCCTAGTTCAGTTACATGACACGCTTCTGACTACTTCGGTTAAAAAAAACATTCTTCTTTCCATTTTTCGATGGTGTTTTTAGCTTTAAGTAGTAACGCAAAGTATCTAACCTTGGATAATTTGTACTGCACTCAGCGTGTTACCTTTATTTTGGTTGTCAATATGTCAAGAAGACATAATTGTTTATTTACATAACATAAACATTATAAATTAAGGAAGCTACAAGAGAAAGTCATTGTATTATGGTTTATGTCAGTTTATTGTATTTCATCAATGATTTTCTTGTTTTATCAATGATATTTTCCTTTTCCAGGTTGCTGAGGTGTAAGATACGTGAGTCAGCCATCCCTGCACGCGTCCGGCTTAACATTTATGACATTCATGGAAAGAAAAGAACAGTTTCAATGGAGGGTTTGAAATTCGGTGTTACTGAGGGAGAGAAAAGCCTTAGGCGATGCCACGAGAATGGAGAATAAAAAGAAAATAGTGGGTAAAAAGTTTAAAGTGAGAATTGCAAGTGAGAAAAACACAAAAGTTATATTTTATTCAAGTTTATCCATTACACTATTACGAACAACGCTTTGATATGCAATGTGTTTTCTGGTACTGACGCTATTGTTGTAGACTAAGCTTGAAAAACCCAGAGGGGTGATACCAGACAGAGGGGAACATTGACCTCGCAGCGTTGTGGTGACCTGACGGCTTGGGGTGTGCCGCGCCGCGCGTGGAGATCTGTGGCGAGCATGACATCCAGGTACAGGGGGGCTTTCAACGTTATGCATCATAGAAAATGTGCGGAAATGCCTATGAGTGTGTCAGGATTGTCAGAATGTTTACGCTCGTGTCCTCTCCGTCAAGCTACTTCAAGACGACGGACAGGAGTGGATCTAGTCATCACTCCTCACCATTCTGCATACAAGGTAAGTCCACAATTATTATTGTTATACATTATTTGATTATAGTATAGATAAGGAAATTTAGATAAAAATGGAGAAGTAAATTATTATTATTTTTTTCACATCGCAAAGGACTGGCCAAGGGCACACAAAAAATGGGTAACACAAAGCCCGCTTAGTTGCCAGTCCCTATAAAGAGGACAGTAAGATAATAATATAAAAAAGAGGGGTGAGCCAGTTTAGTTCGGGAGGTGTCTTGTTACTCTTCTCTTGAAAAGATTTAAGTCATAGGAAAGTGGAAAAATTGAAACAGGAAGAGAGTTCCAGAGTTTACCAGTGAAAGGATGAAAGAGTAAAGATACTGATTAACTCTTGCATTAGGAAGATGGACAGAATAGGGATGAGAATGAGTAGAAAGTCTTGTGCAGCGAGGCCGCGGGAGGGGGGGAGGCATGCATTTAGCAAGTTCAGAAGAGCAGTGAGCATGAAAATAACGGTAGAAGAGAGCAAGAGAGGCAACAATTGGAAGGTGAAAGATCAGAAAAAGGTTTTAGAGCATTGAAGACCTCGCTTGAAAAAACAAAAAAAATTCTCTAAGATTAAAGAGTGTTATACGTCCTGCCGAAACGGTCGTCTACCTGAAAACATTGAACATTCAGAATTGCAAATAGCTTAGGAAATGGTAGAGCTTTTCCGCTAAAACCGACTATAAATATGAAACTATAAAAAAGCTTATTTGAAGACTAACATTGCCCAATTTAGCTGAACAGTAACCATTAGAGGGCATGCAAGAGACGAATATTCTTGTTTTATACACTTTAAAAACATCCACCTTAGCAACAACACACAAAAACTGAGACTTATATCGGCCGTGA
>JACEEZ010002681.1:82910-105410 GCA_016584305.1 Chionoecetes opilio
CTATTGTTATGGTTATGATGGAGTCAGATGAGAAACTGTACCCTTGACCTTGGCTGCACGTGTGTGTGTGTGTGTGTGTGTGTGTGTGTGTGTGTGTGTGTGTGTGTGTGTGCGTGTGCGTGTGTGTTTTAGTTTTTTCCTAATTCCTAATTTTTTCTTCGTGTGTAAGGAAGCATGAACAAGATATGAACTATTTATTTTCTCCTCCAGTTTTAATGAGGCTACATTAACTCATTAACCATTCCTATTATTTTTGGTTCATGCCTAACTACATATAATTGCCATACTCTCTCTCTCTCTCTCTCTCTCTCTCTCTCTCTCTCTCTCTCTCTCTCTCTCTCCTCTCTCTCTCCTCTCTCTCTCTCTCTCTCTCTCTCTCTCCTCTCTCTCTCTCTCTCTCTCTCTCTCTCTCTCTCTCTCTCTCTCTCCCCTCTCTCTCTCTCTCTCTCTCTCTCTCTCTCTCTCTCTCTCTCTCTCTCTCTCTCTCTCTCTCTCTCTCTCACATCTCCAAACTTTAAAACTGCGGTACAGAATCAACTAAAACAATAAACTTTAATTACAAACTACCAGACGAAACTCCTTACCCAGTTGTAAATAATTTGACACATTCACCCTCTCCTTAACTCGACTTTTTCCTCCTTTATTCCTTCCTTACCTTTCTATTTTTCCTGACTTTTTACACCCATAACCCTCTGATGTATTTTTATCAACATCCCTTCTTCTCTTGCTACTCCCTTCTTTCTCCTCTTTCTCCTACTCCCTCTCCTTCTCCTCCTTCTCCCCCCATCCTCCTCCTTCTCATACTCTCTCTCCTCCTTCTCCTCCTACTCCCTCTCCTCCTACTCCCTCTCCTCCTACTCCCCCCCCCTTCTCTTCCTTCTCTCTCTCCTCTTCTCGTCTCTCCTCCTCTTGCTACGTTCTTGTCTCACTATTCCCTAGTTCCTTTTATCCCTTCCTCCCTCCTGGACCCCGAGTCTCATCCCTTCTCCCGTTACCTCGCAGCTCTCCGCCAATTACCTCACAACAAGCCTCAGATGGCCTCCAACCACTAACTTTTCATATTATTTTCAGCTGTTCAGGGAAGGAGGTGAGGCAGGGAGGAGGAGGAAGGGGGCAAAGGAGGAAATATGATGGGAGTGGATGGATGCGTTGAGGAATGGCCGGAGGGAGTGGAGGCATTCGAGAGGAAAGTGGAGGGGTGGAGGGAGCTGGGTGGAGGAAAGGAGAGGTACTGAGGGCAGAGAAGGGAGGGGAAAGACGGGAGACTAAAAGCTAAGTAGGTAAAAGAAAGAAACGAAGGTCCTGTCCTGGCTTCTATTTCTTGCTTTTTATTCATTTCTTTTGGTGTATTATATTTCTATTATTTCTTTTTAATGCTGTGCTATATTTACTTGCTTGATATTATTGTCTTTTCTTCTTCATATCTCTCTCTCTCTCTCTCTCTTCTCCCCTCTCCTCTCTCTCTCTCTCTCTCTCTCTCTCTCCTCTCTCTCTCTCTCTCTCTCTCTCTCTCTCTCTCTCTCTCTCTCTCTCTCTCTCTCTCTTCTCTCTCCTCTCTCTCTCTCTCTCTTCTCATCTCTCTCTCTCTCACACTCACCATCCACACACTCACATCTCATCTTTGCTTCTAATTTGTTTCTTCTCTCTCCAATCTCTCACGCAACAAAATAGTTAAGCAATGCGTTTTTTCTTTCTTTATACTTTCTGTTTAAGTTCTGAGGCTGAAAGGATAAGTTAAAAGAAAGGTCAGAAAAAATTTACCGAGGGAGAAAAGGCGTACATTTTGAGAGCAGTGTTGACAATGTCGTGTTAAAGGGGCTTAGAGTGGTGAGGGTAAGGGTTAGAGAAAGGGTCGAAAATTTTAGAGGGTATATGCCGTTCATTTAGGGGTGTTGAAGCGGGAAAGGCTAAATAGCGTCGAGGGAGAGGAGTGAAGGTGTTTGACGTTGGTAATACTGTCTCGTTTCAAGGGGGTGAAGCAGAGGAAAGGAAAATAGCTTGTCGAGAGAGAGAGAGAGAGAGAGAGAGAGAGAGAGAGAGAGAGAGAGAGAGAGAGAGAGAGAGAGAGAGAGAGAGAGAGAGAGAGAGAGAGAGAGAGAGAGAGAGAGAGAGAGAGAGAGAGAGAGAGAGAGAGAGAGAGAGAGAGAGAGAGAGAGAGTAATAAGGAACACGTGTAGGGAGAAATCTTTAGTGATGGAGGAAAAAGTTGATGGAAATTGGGAAAACGAGCCGCGAGGTAAAGAAGTGAAGTGATTGAAGGAATATTGGAAGAAAGGAAGAAATTTGTGGTGAGCGAAAAATTTAAAAGATGAGATCAGTGAAGAATGCAATGTAAGGTGAGGGTAAGGGTGTGAGAGTAAATACATACATACATACATATATAAACATACATGTATACATAGATACACATATGCCTGCTCTTATAGTGTTAAAATTTGTCTTGCTGTTAAAATGTATATGCTTCATCAATCAGTGCTTAGAACGGAAATACTGAACTGTTACGCTGATTATCGAACTTATGACTCCACAGTAATTATTACATAAGAACATAAGGAAGCTACAAGAGGCCGAGAGAGCTACACATGGTAGTTCCTGTTACTTAACATTACCTACATCCACCTTTAAGTTAAGTATAAAGTAAATTATAAGTCATTTTCTAATACGGTCCAATTGTGCTGCAATGATTTTATAGCCATCGTTATAATTCTACATACAAATTAAATAAATAGTTTGACCTTATCTTTATAATTCATTAGGGTTTATTATATGTTCTAAAGGTCAAAGTTATGTGTCTTTCATAATCGTGTACAAAATTAATGTTTACCCTATTACTTCCCTTAATACTTCCACATACTAACTAAATAGATAGTTAGATGTTATCCTTATAATGCATAAGTGTTATTTATCGTATTTTCTACAGGCCAGATTTATTGTCTTTCGTATTCGTACATGTACAAAATATATTTCCTCCCAATTTTCGCCAACTTAACGTGCGACGAGTATTTTTTATTTGTTGTATAGTTTGATCTTATCTTTTTAATTTTTTTGGGATACATCTATTTTCTAAAGGTCAAAGTTATGTCTTTCGTATCTATCTATCTGTGTATCTATCTCTCTCTCTTTCTCTATTCGTGTACATAATTTACGTTTTTCTACTTATCAAGATACCTACGAATCTGGTGAGGCCTGGCATTAAGGCAGGAATATATTCAGTTAATGAAATCAGCCTTGTAAATTACTGCATTTGATTATAATGTCAAAGGTGAAGTAGAGGACGTAATTAATTTTGAAAACTGAATTATGGTAATACGCAGTATACGGTGCAACACTTAGTTAAGAAAATTTTAATTGGATTATTATATTTTATAAGTCTATCAATATTAGTTGTTGTTGTTGTTGCTGTCTTTTCTGTTACTATAATTGTTATTGTTATTTTATCATTTTGTTTATGATGATAGTAATGATGATAATAATAGTAGTAGTAATAATGGTGATACAAATTATAATGATGACAATGGTGATGATAATAAGAACATAAGAAGAACATAAGACAGTAAGGAAGCTACAAGAGACCGTGAGGCCTACACGTGGTAGTTCCTGTTACCTAACACTACCTATATCCACCTTTCATCCCCATCCATGAACCCATCCAGCCCCACTAGAAAGCTCCCTAATGACTCCGCACTAACTACCTGTCTACTGAGTCCATTCCAATCATTCACCACCAACCACCATTCAATTTGTGAACCAGTTTTTTCATATTTCTTTTTTAAATCTACGCTTTTCCAGCTTGAATCCATTACTTCTTGTTCTACCCTGGTTAATAGCCGTAAGAACTTTTCCTACCTCTCCTTAATTATATCCCTTTATCCACTTAAAAATTTCTACCAGATCGCTTTTTACTCTGCGTCTCTCGAGTGAGTGTACCTTTAATAGCTTCAGTCTCTTCTCATAGCTAACCTCTTCTCATAGCTAAGGTCATGAGATATAATAGTGGTAATACTGATGATAGTAGTTGCAATGATCATAATTGTAATAATATAGATAAATATGATGATAGAAATGATGATAATAATAGTAGTAGTAACAATGGTGATACAAATGATGATAATAAAAATGATAATACGGATGATAATAGTAACAATGATCATAATTGTAATAACGCTGATAGAGATGATAACAACAAACATAATTATTATCACTGCTATCTATTATCATATAGTTACGTCTTTGCGGGCTTTTTGTTACTTTTTTTGCCATTTGCCAGTCCTTCGTGATGTAAAAAAAATAAAAATAATACGTCATCAGATAGATAGAATAGCAGGTGTTGACAGTCCCACATGCCTTCCTTGCCCATTATCACCACTGTCTCCTTTGTTATCTCCGTTATCTTATCCTATCTTATCTATCTTATCCTTCTGAGGCATTGGTGCAACAGTGACGAAGTGGGTCCTTAGCCTTGTCTCCCTCGCCTCGTTCATCGCTTATTGACGATTCTGCTGTGTCGTATCGAGGCAAATTCAAGACGTGTGATAATTCGTCGCCTCTTGTTCTTCCTCTTGACATGTTTATTCGTGTTAATGTCGAAGGAAACTCAAACCATCTCAAGGGAATGCATATCTTGTGTTATTGGAATGGTCAGTTTTTGCAGGTCTTTCTGCTGGTTGGGTCACTTTTCTCAGGTCTTTCTACTGATTGGGTCACTTTTCTCAGGTCTTTCTGCTGGTTGGGTCACTTTTCTCGGGTCTTTCTGCTGGTTGGGTCACTTTTCTCAAGTCTTTCTACTGGTTGGGTCACTTTTCTCAGGTTTTTCTACTGGTTGGGTCACTTTTCTCAGGTCTTTCTGCTGGTTGGGTCACTTTTCTCGGGTCTTTCTATTGGTTGGGTCACTTTTCTCAGGTCTTTCTACTGGTTGGGTCACTTTTCTCAGGTCTTTCTACTGGTTGGGTCACTTTTCTCAGGTTTTTCTACTGATTGGGTCACTTTACTCAAGTCTTTCTACTGGTTGGGTCACTTTTCTCAGGTCTTTCTACTGGTTGGGTCACTTTTCCCAGGTCTTTCTACTGGTTGGGTAACTTTTCTCAGGTCTTTCTACTGGTTGGGTCACTTTTCTCAGGTCTTTCTACTGGTTGGGTCACTTTTCTCAGGTCTTTCTACTGGTTGGGTCACTTTTCTCAGGTCTTTCTACTGGTTGGGTCACTTTTCTCAGGTTTTTCTACTGGTTGGGTCACTTTTCTCAGGTCTTTCTACTGGTTGGGTCACTTTCTCAGGTCTTTCTACTGGTTGGGTCACTTTTCCTCAGGTCTTTCTATTGGTTGGGTCACTTTTCTCAAGTCTTTCTGCTGTTGGTCACTTTTCTCAGGTCTTTCTACTGTTTGGTCACTTTTCTCAGGTTTTCAACTGATTGGGTCACTTACTCAAGTCTTCTACGGTTGGATCACTTTCCTATAGGTCTTTCTACTGGTTGGGTCACTTTTCTCAGGTCTTTCTACTGTTGGGTACTTTTCTCAGGTCTTTCTACTGGGTTTGGTCACTTTTCTCAGGTCTTTCTCTGTTGGGTCCTTTTCTCAGTTTTTCTATGGGTTGGTGTCCTTTTCTCAGTCTTTCTACTGGTTGGGTACTTCCTCAGGTCTTCTACTGGTTTAGTACTTTTCTCAGGTCTTTTTACTGGTTGGGTCCTTTTTTTCAGGTCCCTTCTACTGGTGGTCCTTTTCTCAGGGCTTCTACCTGGGTTGGTCACTTTTTTAGGTTTTCTCTGGTTGGGTCCTTTTCTCGTCTTTCTACTGGTTGGGTCACTTTTCTCTGGTCTTTCTACTGGTTGAGTCACTTTTCTCAAGTCTTTCTACTGATTGGGTCACTTTTCTCAGGTCTTTCTGCTGGTTGGGTCACTTTTCTCAAGTCTTTCTACTGGTTGGGTTACTTTCCTCAGGTCTTTCTACTGGTTGGGTCACTTTCCTCAGGTCTTTCTACTGGTTGGGTCACTTTCCTCAGGTCTTTCTACTGGTTGGGTCACTTTCCTCAGGTCTTTCTACTGGTTGGGTCACTTTCCTCAGGTCTTTCTACTGGTCGGGTCTCTGTGTCCTAAGTTTTTTTTATTTTTTTTTATTTTATTTTGGCCATGGGCAAAAAAATAGGAGTAACAAAAAACCCATTTAGTTGTCAGTCCCTATAAAGAAGACAGTCAGAAAAGATAAAAGTATTAGTATTAGGTTAGTATTAGTGTCTATCATATAGTATTTAGTGTCCTTATTAGGCTTATCTGTTTCTTTATCTGATACTTGTAGTGTGTGAGGATTGTTCAGTGCGTTCTCAGTCTTCTATCTTGTGTTCTCGAGACGCGTGCCATCTGTGTTCTAGTGCGTTCTCAGTCTTCTATCCTGTGTTCTTTGTGTTCTCGAGACGCGTGCCATCTGTGTTCTAGTGCGTTCTCAGTCTTCTATCCTGTGTTCTTTGTGTTCTTGAGACGCGTGCCATCTGTGTTCTAGTGCATTCTCAGTCTTCTATCTTGGGTTCTTTGTGTTCTCGAGACGCGTGCCATCTGTGTTCTAGTGCGTTCTCAGTCTTCTATCTTGTGTTCTTTGTGTTCTCAAGACGCTTACCAGGACCAGTGTTTGTGATGATGAGCTGCTGCGTGTGACGTTTAATGTGGTGGAAAGCATCTCCTCTTGTCTGGTTAAGATAATATGGGATTTATCATCATTCCCTTATCATTGTTATTATTATTGTTATTATTATTACCATCATCATTATTTATACCACCCTATGAGATTCTGTGGTAATGTTTGACGCATTTTGTGTACACGTATTATTATTATTATTATTATTATTATTATTATTATTATTATTATCATTAGTTTCACCATTGTCGTCTCCCTGGAACCTCCCCTTCATTTCCTTCCAGTTTACATTTAATTATCAGTCTTCCCCTCGCCTCCTCTTGTCTTCCCTTCCCATAAATCACTCATTTATCAACAATTCCATTATTTTAACGCATTTTTTTCCATCTCACAATTTAGGGAAATATATCAGCGTGTTATATTGCCCAGAGAGAGAGAGAGAGAGAGAGAGAGAGAGAGAGAGAGAGGGAGAGAGAGAGAGAGAGAGAGAAGAGAGAGAGAGAGAGAGGAGAGAGAGAAGAGGGGAGAGAGAGAGAGAGAGGAGAGAGAGAGCGCATGAGAAAAAATTAGAGAAAACAGAACAAAAGGAGAAAATAGACAAAAGAAGAGAGAGAGAGAGAGAGAGAGAGAAGAGAGAGAGAGAGAGAGAGAGAGAGAGAGAGAGAGAGAGAGAGAGAGACTTTGTGTATGTGTGGTCAAGCTCGAAGCCTCCAGTGAGTGATACAGTGAAGCCTTTGTCTCACTGTCTCGCTCCGTCTCACCCGATATCTCTTTCCCTCTCACCCTCCCTCTCTCTCTCTCTCTCTCTCTCTCTCTCTCTCTCTCTCTCTCTCTCTCTCCCTCTCTCTCTCTCTCTCTCCTCTCTCTCTCTTACTTCCCTTTCCTATCTTTCTCTGCTCATGCTTGTAGTCTTTTCTTTGTGTGAGTTTTATTTCCTCTCTCTGTTCGTCCGTGTGTTTCTGTTTGATTCGTATATCCTCTTTGTAACAATCTCTCTCTCTCCTCCTCTCTCTCTCCTCCCCCAAACTCTCTTCCATTTTTCCCCCCTTTTCTCTTTCCCGTCTTCCGTCCCCCCCCTTTTGTCCCCCCCCTCCCCCTCCTCATCCGTCCCCCTCCTCTTTCCTACTTCTCTTCCTCTCTCTTTTCTCTCTTCCCCCTCTCTCTCCTCTCTCTTTCCTTCTTCTCTCTTTCTCGCTTTTTTCTGTCTTCTTTTTGCCTCTTTTCTTCTCTCTCTCTCTCTCCCCTCTCGCTCTCGCTCTCCTCTCGCTCTCGCTCTCGCTCTCGCTCTTTTTCTGTCTCTTCTTTCCTTTTCTCTCTCTCTCTCCCCTCTCTCTCCTCCCCCCTCCCCTCTCCTCTCTCTCTCTCTCTCTCGTTTTTCTGTCTCTTCTTTTTTCTCTTTTTCTTTTCTGTCTTCTCTCCTCCTCTCTCTCCCCTCCTCTCTCTCTCTCTCTCTCTCTCTCTTCCTCCCTCGATTCTCTTTTTTTTGTCCTCCACCCTCCCTCTTCTCACTTCGTATTAATTCCATGTAATTTCAAATTTTTTTGCCACCCACCCCTCTCACTTCGGTAAAATTTCAGGTTAATTTTCCTTTTTCCTTTTTCGCATGGAACAAGGCTCAGGTAAATTTATTAAAAATTTCCTTTTTTTTTTTTCGTCGTATGTAAAGGGAAAATTTTAAAAACCCTTTTTTTGTATTTTTTCCTTTTTTATTTTAGTCCGTGTTATTTATAATTATGGTTTTCTCTTTTTTTTTTCTGCTTTTTTCCCATTCTCTTCTCTCTCTCTCTCTCTCTCTCTCTCTCTCTCTCTCTCTCTTTTCCCCCTCTCTCTCTCTCTCTCTCTCCTCCTCTCTCTCTCTTCTCTTCTCTCTCTCTCTCTCTCTCTCTCTCTCCCCCGCGTTCTTTCATGTTTCTTTTTTGAATTTCTTGAGCTTTCTAACGTAGTAATTGGGATGGAGTTCATGTACAAGAGAGAAAAGAGAGAGGAGAGAGAGAGAGAGAGAGAGAGAGAGAGAGAGGAGAGAGAGAGAGAGAGGAGGAAGAGGAGAGAGAGAGGAGAGAGAGAGAAGAAAAATACAGAGGATTGAGACAGAATAAAAGAAAGGAAGAGAAAGGAGGCCATGACGAGAGAAAAAGAGAGAGAGAGAGAGAGAGAGAGGGGAGAGAGGAGAGAAAAGGAGAGAGAGAGAAGAGAGAGAGAAAAGAGAGAGGAGAAGAAAAAAAAAAAATACAGACGGATTGAGACAGAATAAAAGAAAGGGAAGAGAGAGGATGCCAAGACGGAGAGAGAGAGAGAGAGAGAGAGAGAGAGAGAGAGAGAGAGAGAGAGAGAGAGAGAGAGAGAAGAGAGAAATGGCGAGAGAGGAAGGTCGAAGGAGGAACGTAAGCGCCTCATCACAATTCGTCGCCCCTAGTCCCTCGTCCATCAGAATCCACCGTGTCACCAGGAAGGGTCCCATTCCTTGCCCTGATTGGTGAGCTACGGTTTGCACTCACCAATCATGCTCCTGGAAGCCCCTTAGCGCCATAACTATTGGTTAATGGATGGTTGGATCTCCTTTACCAATGTCTTTAGGCTTTACGTAACGTTCTCACTGTGTTTTGTGATGTCAGTTTCAAGGTTTTTTTGATCCTTTTAGATTATGTGTATAGGCATCAGATGAAGTTTGGTTAATACACCTTTGTCTCAACGTTCGTGTGTGTGTGTGTGTGTGTGTGTGTGTGTGTGTGTGTGTGTGTGTGCGTGTGTGTGGGGGGTGGGTGTGGGTTTGGGTTTTTGTGTGGTGGTGGTGTAAGTTTTTTTGGTTTTGGTGTTGGTTGTTTTTTTTTTTTTTTTGGGGGGTTTTTTTGTTTTTTGTTTTGTTTGTTGTGGGTTTTTTTTTTTTTTTTTTGTTTTTGGCTTTTTGCCCCTGGGGGGGGGGAGGTTTTCCAGTTTCCCGTATGTTATCCCCTAATGCCTTGATTTTCTTCTCTTTTATTTTCTCTTATTCTTATTTTTTTTCCCCTTTTTTTAAAGGCGGGTTTTTTCTTTATGGTTCTTTTTCGTTTTAATTTTTTTTCCCCTTTTGCTTTCTTTTTTTAGTTTTCCAATTACGGATTTTTTTAACGTTTTTTTTAATTTATTTTTTTTTTTTTTTTATTTTTTTGTTCTTAAATTTCTTTTTTTTCTTTTATTTTAAATGGATTTTTCCCCCTTTTTGTTCTTGTTTGTTTGTTTTTTTGGTTTTTTTTCCCCTTTTTCTTTCTTGTTTTATTTTCCTTCGGGCCCCCTTTTTTTTTTTTTTTTTTTTCTTCTTTTTTTCTCTTTTTAGGTCCTTTTCTCCCTTTTTCTGGGGGTTTTTTGGGGGGGGGTTTTCTCTCTCTCTCTCTTTCTCTCTCTCTCTCTCCCCTTCTCTCTCCCCCTTCCTCTCTCTCCTCCCCTCTCTCTCTCCTCCTCTCTCTCTTTCTCTCTTTTTCTCCTCTCTCTTTTTCTCTCTCTCTTTTTCCCTCTTTTCTCTTTTCTCTCCTCTCTCTTTCTCTTTTCTCTCTCGTCTCTTCTTCTCTCGGCCCTTCTTCTTTGTTCTCTCTTTTTTTTTTTCTTCTCTCTCTCTTCTCTTCTCTCTCTCTTCTCTCTCTCTCTTCTTCTCTTTTTCTCTCTTTTTCTCGCTCTTCTTCTTTCTTCTTCTTCTTTTTTCTCTTCTTCTCTTCTCTTTCTTCTCTTCTCTCCTCTCTCTCCTCTCTCCCTTCTCTCCTCTCTTTTCTCTCCTTCTCTCTTCTCTCTCTCTCTCTCTCTCCTCTTCTTTTTTCTAACACACACCACCATTTATCTTCCCCTCTCATATCCTACTTAATTCTTTCATCCCATCTCTTCTTCCCTCCTTCTTTCACTTCATTCATTCATTTTTCCCTTCAGACCTCCTCCGTTTTGCGTTCCTTCATCATTCCATCTTTTTCTTATCCTCTTCATATCTCTGTTTGCTTTAGAATGACTCAACCTTTCCTCATTTTTACTCCTGGTTTCTCTCTCTCTCTCTCTTCTCTCTCTCTCTTTTTCTCTTTAACTCTCTCTCTCCCCTTCTCTCTCTCTTCTTCCCCTCTCTCTCTTTTTTTCCTCTCTTCTCTTTTTCCTCCTCCCTCCGTTTCATTGCCTTCCTTCATTTTCCTTTTCCTTCCTTCCTTCCTTCCTTCCTTCCTTCCTTCCTTCCTTCCTTCCTTCATTTTTACTCCTTGCTCCCTTTCTCCCCCATTTATCTCTCCCTCTCCGTTTCTTTACCCTTTCCTCCACTCCCTTCCCCCTTCCTCCCCCCTTCTTCCCCTCCTCCCCCCTCCCCCCAACCCCCCTACCAATCTTAAGGGAGACACGCCCCCTCTTCATCCTCAAACGGTCCACTCAGTAAGTTTTCCTCCATGGGTTGCTCAGTCTGTTTTCCCTCCTCTCTCCCTCCCTCTCGCGTTCCCTCTCCTCCCTCATTCTCTCCTTCCCTCTCCCTCTCTCCCTCCTCTCTCCTCATTCCCTCGTTTCCTCCTCTTCCTTGTTCCCATAATCGTCCTCTTCTTCCTCTCCTGTCCCCACTTTCCTCGTCGTTTTGCCTTTATCCTTCATTCTTACCACACAAAATGATCATTTTTTCTTTATTACCTGGTATGTTCGCCTCTTTTTTCTCTCCTTTCGTTATTCTCCACCACTATCTCTTCTCTCTTCTTCTTCTTCTGGCTCGCACGCACACTTCTTCTTCCTCCCTTCCTCTTTTTTATTTCCTTCTTCTTTATCATGCTCCTCCATTTCCATCCCGCCGACTTCTCTTATATAAATCAGTGGTCGTTTTTTCTTCTTTTTTCGCTTACTGAGTTGGTCTTGTCTCCCTATTGGCCATTTCTCTTCACATTCCTTTTCTTTTTCGCTTCATTCTCTTCAAACTTTCTACTATTTTTCTTCAGTGTCTAAATATATTCGTATCTTTTTCATTCTTTTTTATTTTTGGGTTTATTTTTCTTGTACTTTTTGCTCGGGTTACACAATGCAAGTTTTTTTTGTATGCGAAGTAATTTATTATTTATTTATTGCGACACACACTGAAAGCTTTATTGATTGAAGCCTCGGTATTTTTGGAATTTATTTATTTATTTATTTGTACTTTTTTTCTGTGCATGTAAGCGTCACAAAAATTATCGGTGAGCGTTTTTAGATTTTTATTCATCCATGAAACTTGCCTGCATTGTCGTTCTTTATTATACCTGGCCACGACGTACACACACACCCACCCCCAACGACACACACACCCCACATCACACACACACACACCACACACATCACACACACACACACATCACACACACAGAAGACACAGACAAACGACCAACACACACACACCACACAAAACATACCACCACACACACCTACACACACACCACCACAAAACACCACATCATTACCCACCACAGAGACCAGCACATACACACACACAGACACAGACACACCATATACACACACACACACACACAACAAACACGTCATGCTGCAAATAAGTGGAAGTAATGATAACAAAAAAAACTTTCTATTTCTTTGTACTACTCAGTCGCGCTTTTCAGTTTTTACTTCGTTGCTTTTTCGCTTCTAATTTATCTGTTTCTTGCATTTTAACATTTTTTTTAACTTTTCCTATTCTTACTCCTTCTTTTCTTATTTGCTTCCTCCTTCCTTGTTTCCGGGCTCTTCTTCCCGTCCTTTCTTCGCTTTTATTTTTTTTTTCCCCTCCTTTTATCCATCTTCCTTGTTTCGCTTTTCTTTCCTTTATTCCACCTTTTCTTCATTCCTTTCTTTCCTTCCTTTCGTGCTTCCTTCCTTCCCCCCTTTCCTTTCTACCTCCTGTCCTTCTTCCTTTTCTTCCTTTCCTTCCTTCCTTCCTTCCTTCCTTCCTTCCTCCCCTCCTTCCCATTCCCTTCCTCCTCCACTCCCCCTCCTTCTAACCCTTCCTATCCCTCCTTCCCTTCCTTCCTCCGCTCCATCCTTACCCTTCCCCTCCCTTCCTTCCATCCTTCCTTCCTTCCTTCCTCCCTTCCTTCCCTTCCTCCCCCTCCCTCCCTCCTTCCCTCCTTCCTTCTAACCTTGCCTTCTTCCTCCTTTCTTTTCCTTCTTACTTCCTTCTATCCTGCCTTCTTCTTCCTTCTTCCTTTCTTCCTTCCTTCCTTACCTTCTTCCTTCCTTCTTCTTACATTTTTCTTTGACTCTTCTTCACTTCCTTCCTTCTTCCTCCTTTCCTCCATTCCCTTCCTTCCTTCCTTTCCTCCTTCCTTTCCTGCTCATTTCTCTTCCCTTTCCTTTCCTTTCCTTCCTTCCTTCTTCCTTCCTTCCTTCTCCTTTCTTCTCTCCTTTCCTTCCTTCCTTCCATCCTTCCTTCCTTCCTTCCTTCCTTCCTTCCTTCCTTCCTTCCTTCCTTCCTCTTCCTAACCTTCCTTTCCTTTCCTTCCTTCCTTTCCTTCTCTTCCTTCCTCTCCTTCCCTTCCTTCCTTCTTCCTTCTTCCTTCCTTCCTTCCATCCTCTTCCTTCCTTCCTTTCTTCCATGCCTCCTTCCTTCCTTCCTACTTTTCATACCTCCTTCCTTCCTTCCCTTCTTCTTTCCACCCATACTTCCTTCCTTCCTTCCTTCCTTCCTTCCATCCTTCCTTCATAACCTTCTTCCTATCTCCTTCCTTCCACCCATCCATCCTTCCTTCCATCCCTCCTTCCATCCTTCTCTCCTTCCTCCTCTTCTTCATTCCTCATTCATTCTTATCCCGTGACCGCCCTGACTTCCCATTCCAGTATCACTCCAGAGAATTTGCGCCAAGGCGCGTCCGGGGGGGGGGGGGGCGGGGAGGGCCTGGGAGGGAGGTGGGGTGGTCGGGGGGGGGGGGGGGGGGGGGGGGGGGTCTGGAAGGGAGTTGTGCCTATGTTGGTCAGCGCCTTGTTGTGGGTCTTGGCTAGGGGTTGGGCGGGGAGGGGATTTGATAGCCTCGAATATGTTGTTGAAAGGGTTTTGGGTTAGAGGACAGAGAGTTTTCCAGGAGTAGGTTTGAAAGGGAGGAAGGGCGATCTGGAATGGACCTAAGTTGGGATTGGATAGGTTAAGAGTGGATCTACAAGGGATTAAGCGATGTGGAATTGGCTTAGAAGGAATGTGGATTGTCTGCAACACGGGAAAGGATTGGATTGGATCTGGATTGGGGTAGTGAGGAAGGAATTGTAAGGTCTGTAGGCTGCTGTGCACTGTGGATGGTTAGTTAGGTCGTCTTGAATACACAGAGAAGAAGGTGAAGTTTTGGTCATTGGATAAACAAACTCCTTTTTTTATATCCGAGTCATGGCTATGAGGAATTATTGGTTGTATTTTGTCATAAAGTCAGTCTGGATCAACAGGTTCAGTAGCAAGAAAATATTTATACACGAAAGAGATGTATAGAATATGTATATAATAATGTATAGTTAGAGAGAGAATAATGTAGAATCCGACAGAGTTAGAGAGAGAATATTGTATAGAATCCAACAGAGGTAGAGAGATCTGAAGCTGTCCCGAGTAGAATGGGAATGTCTAGAGGGAGAAATACACTATGCTCACATCTGGAATGGAAACTGAGAGAAATGGGGTTTGTTTTGGAGCAGAGTCGAAAAACGTAATCTTGTTCATACTGTCCACTGGCTCGGCCTTGAAAACTTAACATAGAAAATTTTGTGTTGCGTGTTGTGTTAGTCAAGTGGAAGGGAACTGAAGGAGAACTGAAAGAGGATTGAAGGAGAACTGAAAGAAGACTGAAGGAGGATTGAAAGAAGACTGAAGGAGAGCTGAAAGAAGACTGAAGGAGAACTGAAAGAAGACTGAAGGAGAACTGAAAGACTGAAGGAGAACTGAAAGAAGACTGAAGGAGAACTGAATGACTGAAGGAGAACTGAAAGAAAACAAGGAGGATTGAAAGGGGGACTGAGGAGAACTTGAAAAGAAGACCTGAAGGGAGAGCTTGAAGAGTATGACTGGAAGGAGGACTGAAAGAAGACTGAAGGAGAACTGAAAGACTGAAGGAGAACTGAAAAAAGACTGAAGGAGGACTGAAAGAGGACTGAAGAAGAACTGAAAGAAGAGTGAAGGAGGACTGAAAGAAGACTGAAGGAGAACTGAAAGAAGACTGAAGGAGGACTGAAAGAGGACTGAAGGAGAACTGAAAGAAGACTGAAGGAGGACTGAAAGAAGACTGAAGGAGAACTGAAAGAAGACTGAAGGAGAACTGAAAGAAGACTGAAGGAGGATTGAAAGAAGACTGAGGAGAGCTGAAAGACGACTGAAGGAGAACTGAAAGAGACTGGGGGGGGGGGGGGGGAAGGAGTGAAGGAGAACTGAAAGACTGAAGGAGAACTGAAAGAAGACTGAAGGAGAACTGAAAGACTGAAGGAGAACTGAAAGAAAACTGAAGGAGGATTGAAAGAGGACTGAAGGAGAACTGAAAGAAGACTGAAGGAGAACTGAAAGATGACTGAAGGAGAACTGAAGGAAGACTGAAGGAGAGCTGAAAGAAGACTGAAGGAGGACTGAAAGATGACTGAAGGAGGACTGAAAGAGGACTGAAGGAGAACTGAAAGAAGACTGAAGGAGGACTGAAAGAAGACTGAAGGAGAACTGAAAGAAGACTGAAGGAGGACTGAAAGAGGACTGAAGGAGAACTGAAAGAAGACTGAAGGAAGACTGAAAGATGACTGAAGGAGAACTGAAAGAAGACTAAAGGAGGACTGAAAGAGGACTGAAGGAGAACTGAAAGATGACTGAAGGAGAACTGAAAGATGACTGAAGGAGAACTGAAAGAGGACTGAAGGAGAACTGAAAGAAGACTGAAGGAAGACTGAAAGAAGACTGAAGGAGGACTGAAAGAAGACTGAAGGAGAACTGAAAGAAGACTGAAGGAGGACTGAAAGAGGACTGAAGGAGAACTGAAAGAAGACTGAAGGAGGATTGAAAGAGGACTGAAGGAGAACTGAAAGAAGACTGAAGGAGAACTGAAAGAAGACTGAAGGAGAACTGAAAGAGGACTGAAGGAGAACTGAAAGAAGACTGAAAGAGGACTAAAGGAGAACTGAAAGAAGACTGAAGGACTGCAGAAGGTTTTGAGATCCAGTGCATACAACAGCAGTGGCGTTACTTTAAATAAATAAAGAAAAATGGTGAAAGAGTTGGTTCAGGAAAGCGAATAATGGATAACCGAAGAGAAAAGAAACCGGGGAGACATCAGGAAGGAACCACAACAAAAGGGAAGTAGGAAAGATGGAGAGAGAGAAAGACAGGAAGAGGAAGGAGGGAAGGTTAGCGGAGTAAAGGGTCCAGTGATTTGCGAGGAAGCGAGTTAATGGAAGGGAGAAGCAAGGGAAGCAGAGAAGAAATCACGTGAGAGACGATAGATAGATAGATAGACAGATAGATAAATAGAGATAGATAGATAGATAGATAGATAGATAGATAGATAGATAGATAGATAGATAGACAAGATAGATAGATAGACAAGATAGATAGATAGATAGATAGATAGATAGATAGATAGATAAATATATATATAGATAGATAATAGATATATAGATAGTATAATTAATAAACGTTGTTGCGTTACGTATATGTATGTTTTTTAATATCTTAAGGGACTGGGCAAAGGAAAAAAAAAAAAAAAACGCTTAGTTGCCAGTCCTTATCAAGTAAAATAAAAAACTGTATAGAAAATGTATAAAAACACTTGTATATATATAATATATATATATATATATAGGTACTGTACGTATGAATAATTATATAATGTGATGTAGAATGATGATTAAAGCATTACACATTCCCTCACTCACTCACTCACCACATATCACCTTTAAAAGCCATCATCTCATAACCATCCCAACCTTATTAATATACCAAAACAGACGAAGGTTAATTAATTATTTCATCAAAATAATAAGTGTTGGTGCCATAACAGAACACATCCTTGTCATTCTTTAACCTATAGAGGCTTTCACTTACACGCTTCCCCCCTCCGGTGACCATCAAGCTTCACGGCGTGTCATTGCGGGAGAGAGGATAACACAGGGACCACAGGTAACGCAGTGGAAGGTGCGTGTCAGGTCCAGGTATCACAGGTATCGCTACAAAATATTACCCTTGCCTATGACAGGGAAGTGATCGTATAGGTGTTGTGAGAGAGAGAGGAAAAAGAAAAAAGAAGAGAAAGAGAGAGAGAGAGAGTAGAGAAGTAGGGGAGAGAGAGAGAGAGAGGAGGAGAGACGAGCGTAGGAGACTAATAGGCGGGGTGTCAGAAGAGAGGAGGAGGCGAGGAGAAGAGATAGACCGAGTAAGAGGAGAGTGAGTAGTAGAGAGAAGGGGATGGAGAGAGAGAGGTAAACAAAATCTGGAGCGCAGGCGAACAGTAGCAGGGGAAGGAGGTGATGTGGCGGGAAGGTGATTAATAGGGAGACGAGGAGGGGTGAGGAGGGTAGAGAGAGGCAGAGAGAGAAGGGACGGAGCTCGCACGGAAAAATCAGGATCAGAAGGGGAGAAAAGGACGTGAGGCGAGGAGAGAGCAAAGAGTCGAGAGAGAGAGTCTCGGAGATAAAGACGGACTCAGCGCGTAGAACGAGAGACGGCGCGAGAAGCGGTGGGCGGTGTGTGGGGCGCAGACGCGCGACTCGTGCAGCGCGTGCATCTCAGTGGAGACTCGATTACACACCACTCTGGCGCTGTCCTTGTGCCTGTGCTGACGTGATTAAGTTCGATCGGTATCTCGCTCAGCTAGCAGATCTCGAGCCGCGCGCAGATCGCGCGGCGAGCGCGCGAGCGTCGGATGCACGAGAGCAGAGAGACCACCGGCCACCAGTCCAGTTTTATACAGGGACCGACAGGGCCACATGTCGCTGACCCACTTGAATGGATCCTCGAGTCAATCACCCATCTCCTCCGCTTACAATATAACTCGGGACGTAAGAGAGACAGGACGAGGAAGAGAAAACAGAGGGGGCTCGGGAGGCGGAGAGGGCGGGAGGAGGAGGAGGAGGAGGAGGAGGAGGAGGAGGAGGAGGAGAAGAGGCACTTCAGTATGAAATGAAACGGAGATACGAAGGGAGCCGATAGGGAGGGTGGAGGAGGGGAGAGGAAGGGGGAGGGAAAGGTAAGGGAGGGAAGGGACGGGAAGGGGAGGGGGGAAGGGGACGGGAAGGGGAGGGGGGAAGGGGAGGGGAAGGGAAGGGAGGGGAGATGAGGGAAGGAGGGAAGTGAAAGAGGGTCAAATATCTGGTAAAAAAAAATCTGTAACTTTAGACTGACAGGAAGCTTCGAACACGGTCATTGTTTTACATACGAACGCACATACACACACACATACATACACACACATGCATACATACATACATGTTTAAAGACATACGCACGTCAGTATACATACCATAATACATACAGTACATACAAATACATATAAACACAGATCATGGTTACAAAACTACATACTTACACACATTTGCATATTATGTTAGTACATACACATATACATACATACATACATACATACATACATATATATATACATACATACAGCATGCATATAGAGAACACAAAATTTGAATAACACACACATACACACACACACACACACACACACACGCATACACGAGAGTCACAATACTGTCACGTATCCTCCCTCCTCCCCCCTCTCTCCTCTCCCCTCTCCTCCTCGCTCCTCCTCCTCCTCCTCTCCCTCCTCCTCCTCCTCTCCTCCTCCTCCTCCTCCTCCTCCTCCTCCTCCTCCACCTCCCTTATATTTCCTCTCCTCTCTCTCCCATCTTTATCCTCTCTCTCCTACTCCTCCTTCTCTCCTTTCTGTTTCCTTTTACCTCCCTCCCACACAGGACAGAGATGACTTTAATGAGTTTCACCTGCCCAAAACTTACCTGTACTTAGGATATTGGCCGCCACATCTAGTTTCACATATTTTCCCTCCCCTCCCGCATTGCTTTTCCCTTCTTTTGGGACGGCCTTTTTCCCTTTTGTCTAGTTTCCTCTTGTTTTGCCGCTCTGTACTTCTCTCTCTCTCTCTCTCTCTCCTCTCTCTCTCCTCCTCTCTCGTCTCTCTCTCTCCTCTCTCACTCGCCTCCCTCTCCTCTCTCTCTCACCTCTCCTCTTCTCTCATCTCGCTCTCCTCTCCCTCTCTCTCTCCTCTCTCCTCTCTCGTCCTCCTCTCCCCCTCTCTCTCTTACCTCTCCTCTTCCTCTCTCTCTCTCTCGTCAGTCGCCATCCTCATACTCTCGTCTCTCTCTCTCTCTCTCTCTCTCTCTCTCACTACCAGTTCGAACAATTTTCTCGGTTTTCTTTTTGCTTCCCCCCCTACCATCCCTCTTTTCTTTATTTTTTTGTTTTAGTTTTAGTTTTTTATTTACAGTTTCTCTTTGTCTTTCTCTCTCGCTCTTTTTTTTTTTTCTCTCATCTCCTCTCTCGCTCTCCTCTCTCTCCTCTCTCTCTCTCTCCTCTCTCTCTCCTCTGTCTCTCCTCGCTCTCCCTCTGTCCTCGCTCTCTCCTCTCTCAATCTCTCGCCTCCTTCTCTCTCCTCTCTCCACATCTCCTCTCTCCCTCCTCTCCTCCTCTTCTCCCTCCTCCTTCTCTCCTCTCTCGTCTCGTCTCTCTCCTCTCGCTCTCTCTCTCCTCTCTCTCCTCTCATCATCTCTTCATCTCTCCTCCTCTCTCTCTTCTCTCGTCCGTCTCTTCCTCACGTCTCTCTCCTCTCTCTCTCCTCCATCTCGTTTGTAGCTTTTCTTCCCTCTTGCCTTCGTTCCTTCCTAACTTTTCTCTTTCCATACCCCCCCTCTCTCTCTCTCGTCTCTCGCTCCCTGATTTCTCGAATTTCGTCGCTCTACCTTCCTCCCTCCCTCGCTCTCCCCCTCTTCTCTCTCTCTCATCCTCCACTCTCCTCTCCTCCCTCTCTCTCTCAGCATCTCCTCTCCTCTCTCTCTCCTCTCTCTCGTCCTCTCTCTCTCCCCTCTCCTCTCTCGGCTCCTCTCTCTCTCCTCGGTCTCTCTCTCTCTCTCCTCTCTTCTCTCCTCCTTCCCTCTCTCTCTCCTCTCATCTCTCGTCCGTCTCTCCTCTCGATCTCTCTCTCTCTCTCTCTCCTCTTCTCTCTCTCTCTCTCTCTCTCTGTCTCTCTCTCTCGCTCTCACTCTCGCCTCCTCTCATCTCTCCTCTCTCCTCTCTCATCTCTCATCTCTCTCTCTCCTCTCTCTCTCGTCTCTCCTCTCTCTCTCTCTCTCTCTCTTTGTAGTGCTTTTCCCTTCATTGCCTCGTTCCCTTCCTAACTTTTTCTACTTCCATCCCCTTCGTCTCTCTCTCTCGTCTATCTCCGCTCTCCTCTCTCGCTCTCGCATCTCACGCTCCCTCTCGGGACTCTCGTCCTCTCTCTCTCCCCTCGGCTCTCTTCCCCCCCCTCTCTCTCACTTCTCCTCTCCCCTCCGCTCCTCATCTTCTCCTTCGCTCCCTCCCCCGCTCCTCTCCTCTCTCTCTCCCTCTTCTCTCTCCTCACTCTCTCTCTCCTCCCTCTCTCTCTCTTCGCCCTCCTTCTCTCTCTCTCTCGCCTCCATGTAACTCCCTCCTCCTTATATCCACCCCAACCTCTCTTGTATCCTCTTCCATAACTACTAAAGTCTATAGCTGGCCTAGTGTTGCAAAATTAGACATATTTATAACCCAATATTTACTTATCCGCCACCACCATCACCTCTGTCCGATAACCACATAGTCTCATCGCCTCTTAATGACTTGAGGCCCAGAACGTAATTTTCCATTGTAATTTTGGTACCATAAGACAATTTTTTTAGTGCATTAAGCATGTTTATAGAATGACTTGTGTAGGTATCCTTGTCCACTAACGAATGTGGTATATTCAGTTACTTTTCGTAATTTTATGGCTCGACAACATACAATTTTTTTATTGCAAAGGAAAGATCTGGGGGTGAAGGGGTTAATGACTCTGATCTGCAGCTCCCGTGGTCCGTTTGATCCCAAGTTCGGCATGTTAGTTCCTGTGCCTGAAAGCATCCAGCAATAAGATCGCATTTGCCGGGTCCTGGCTGGGGCGGAGGGTGGTTTGAGGGGCCTTTGAGGGGGTGAAGGAGGGAGGAAGGAAGGGCGGTATTAGGAGGTTAGGGAGAAGGAGCTCTTTAAAAATGAGAGGGGCGAGGGTCGACGATTCTAGGGGTTTGGATGAGGAGGAGGAGGAGGAGGAGGGATGAGAGGAAGGAGGGAGGAGGCGAAAGAAGGGGAGGAGGAGGGGGAGGAGAGGAGGAGGAGGATGAGGAGGAGGTAAAGATCTATAGATGAAGGGGCAAGAGGGGAAGTAGGTAGGTCTGAGGAGGAGGAGGAGGGGAGGCATTGGAGGATAGGAGGAGGATTACATAGGATTACATTAGGATAACAGACCACCGAGGAGACCTTTGGTCCCATAGCGAGGGTATCTGCTGAACTACATACTACTAACTATCAACCTACATTGTAAAGAAAACAGTTGGAAAAAAAGATTACCATGTCCCTAAAGAGGATGGGAACATGGAAGTTCCGCATAGTGCAGAAATGATAGGATATGAAAATACTAACTAACAACTACCACACCCACCACTACAAACTATCGATACGCGGGGGGAACATAGATACGAATTCGCACATCATAACCCATTTTACTTTTCACAGTGTGCGTCAGAGTCTGTTTTTTGAATGTAGTTATTGTGTGTTGGCATCCGACAAACATTTGCTGGTAAGCTTGTTCATCGATCAACGACTCTAACATTGAAATAATTTTTACGACGGAGAATCGGTGATGCAGTAACGGTTTGACCGTATTAGTTTTAAAAAAAAAAACCATTATTTCTTGTTGTCACTGAGTTTGAAAGCTCGAATAGGTTCTCTTGGATTAATGACATTAATCAAAAAAAAACCTTTTAAGATACTTCAAGGTTTCTACTATCAGTCCCCACGAGATTCGACTAGATCCTTTAAGGAAACATATTAAGTTTCCGCCTGTCACCCTCTCTTCATAAGATGAATTTCGCAGAGATGGACTTTGGTTTGGTTGCTCTTTCTTTGCACTGATTCCAATTTTGGCTTTGATCTTTTAAAAATAAAACGAAACAGGGCGACCAGAAATTGAAACGACGGACGGCCATATGCCAAGTGCGGTGCCTAACCAAGGACGTGTATAATTGGTGTCATTACTTTCCGGTCGTTTTTAATGTTCAATCAAAGTTACGTTTAATACAGCCCAACATCCTATTTGCCTTTTTACTGGCCAGCTAGGCAATGCGAACCTGGTTTTTCAGATCATTAACTGATGATGACCCTAAATCCTTTTCCCTCTGTACTTCAGTTAAAACGATTTATTTTGCATTTGATAGTTATATTTGAGTTTATCCCATTGCCTATATTGCATTACTTTTAACATTTATCGGAATTTGAATTTTAATAGCCATTTAAGCACTCACTCCAATCTGTATTTTTCGTTCGAGCATCCACTTTTGTATGAGTTTCGCAGTTTTTCTTACCCCCCTCCTAGTATATTGCTTTAAATAAAAACCTAAACCGCCTTAATTGGTGTCTCTCCTGCAAATTTTGATATTTTAGAATACAAGTCTTCCGCAGTCCAGATCTTGATATATATCAGAAAAAGGAGTAGGGACCCCAAGACCCGATGCCCTGAGGCGGAGGAGGGAAGGAGGAGGAAGGGGGAGGAGGAGGCGAGGAGAGGAGGAGGAGGAGGAGGAGAGGTAAAGATACTATAGATGAAGGGGCAGAGGGGAAAGTAGGGTTTATTTAAGCGCCGAAAAGGGGATGGGAGGGTTTTCTTGTTCAAGGGGAGACGAGGGGTAAGAAGAGAGGAAGTTG
>JACEEZ010002681.1:107910-122910 GCA_016584305.1 Chionoecetes opilio
CCTTCCCTTCCCCTCTTCCTCCCTACCTCCCTTCCTCCCTCCTTTCCTACCTCCCTTCCTCCCTCTCTCCCTATCCCCTCCCTTTCCCCCCTCTCTCTCCCTTCCTCCTTGCTCCCCTACGCGATGACAGTTTGCTCTTCCTGATTTCATTGGTGGGGGAGGAAGGCAATATATTCCCTTTATTTCGCTCTCAATCGTTGGAATTATGAATTATTGTTATTTCTACGAGCAGAGGGTTTCCACCGTGTTACCTATCAGTGCTCTCTCAATAGCACTAAACTTTGATGATTGTTTGTATACATGTTTATTTTGAATCTCGGTGTGAATACAGGCGTGGTCTGTCTGTCCTTATGTCTGTTTTGATCCCTATTGCTTCGTCGTGCTACTTACTTTCTATCAATATTGTCACACTATTGGGAGTAATGGGGAAGAAAAGAGTTAAGTACATCATTGTGTTTGGAATTTAATGGAGTATAGATAGGATGGAAGTTACTATAGTAGTACATAAGAAGGCTTTGTTAGTATTATCTGGACATGCTTAAGGTTACAAGTGTGTAGTAGGTTTATGGAACTGTCGCCAATGGGAATTCTTGCCGAAACACCAACCTAGAACTCTCGCCGACGTGGAAATGTTAACCTAACCTGGACATTGGCACCTAATCTAACCGAACTGATCAAGCTAACGATAGTATTTCATCCCTGAATGCAGAAACACGGGTAAAACCTGATTAAATGTATATATTGGGCCCTGTAATAGCAAGAATTGGAACACTCGACGACGGCGGCGAGTGTTCCGATCGGCGACAGTTCCAGGTACCAAATTGAGACGTGAGTAAAATCTCTTTATCATGAATATTCAAAGCAGTTCTATTTACAGTGTTATATTATGGAGAAGACGTTAAAAATGTTTCCAAGTATTTAGAATTATTCAGCAGCATCTGTCAAAGAGGAGGAGTACACACCTTCTATCTTATGATATTTATATGAATAACAATGACAACGACATTATTTATTTCATACGTCGCTTTTTCCCATTTGTGTGGCGTGTTGTAGCTATTAATTTTTGATCTCTTAGAAGTAAACACATCCACACAGGAAGGAAGAACTGTTATTCTCTGTTTATTTGTAGTTTTCAGCTGGAGTCTGAGATTGTTGCATATGCTTTTGCCCAAATTTACAAAAAAAAATAAAAAAAAAAAAATCTCAAGCTAGCCTATTTCTCGCTCAGCAAATAAAAAATTAAAAAATAAAATAAATTATAAAACTGCGCAGTACAAATTTACCTTATGTTTTCTTTAGCTCACATCTACAATGTTCGTGATATTTAATTCCTTCATTCATTATTGGACAGTATACATTTATTAGATTAGAGCTGTGATGAACAAAATATAAATGGACTTGAAATAAACACGATACGGCAATTGGAAACAAGAAGTACTGTTACGACTCCTCTGTTAGCATGTGGCAAAAAAAAGAGCGTGCGGATAGAGCTGAGTGGAAAGGCTTAAAAAGTAATGGAATGAGACGAGAGGCTGATGGGATAAGTGCACCAATAGAAGCTGATTTAGGAGTGGTTATGGCACCGCCTTGCTACCGGGGAGAAATATACGTCGTGATATAATCGTGAAACTAAAAATGCAACGCAGGGTTTTTCTTTACGATTGTGTTTTGTGAGGAGTAGGTCAGAAATATTTTATGAAGGTGACTCTTACGTGTATTATAGGTAAATGGATTGTGTTTTTTTGTAATTGCTGCTACTACTACTACTACTACTGCCACTACTACTACTACTGCTACTACTTCTACTACTACTACTACTACTACTACTACTACTACTACTACTACTACTTTACTACTAACATACTACTTACTACTACTACTACTACTACTACATACTACACTATAACCTACTACTACCTACTACTCTACTACTTTACTACTACTACTACTACTACTACTACTACTACTACTACTACTACTATTTCACTACTACTACTATACTACTACTACTACAACTACTACTCTACTTACTACTAACTACTACTTACTACAACTACTACTACTACTACTACTACTACTACTAACTACTAACTACTACTACTACTATACTACTACTACTACTACTGCTACTACTACTACTACTGCCACTACTACTACTACTACTACTACTCTACTATACTACTACTATACATACTACTATACTACTACTAAACTACTACTGCCACTACTACTACTACTATACTACTACTACTACTACTTCTATTACTACTAATTACAGGAACTACCACGTGTAGGCCTCGCGGCCTCTTGTAGCTTCCTTATTTTCTTATGTTCTCATGTTCTTACTACTACTTCTACTACTACTACTACTACTACTACTACTACTACTACTACTACTACTACTAATACTACATGCTACTATTTCTATTGTTCCTGCTACTACTACACCACAAACAACCCATCTACTTGCTTAAGGGGGACAATAGCTGATCGTTTTTATCAACAGCAATGTGTGTGTGTGTGTCTCTGTGTGTGTGTGTGTGTGTGTGTGTGTGTGTGTGTGTGTGTGTGTGTGTTGTGTGTGTGTGTGTTGTGTGTGTGTGTGTTGTGTGTGTGTGTGTGTTGTGTGTGTGTGTTGTGTGGTGTGTTGTTGTGTGTCGTGGTGTGTGTGTGTGTGTGTGTGTGTGTGGTGTGTGTGTTGTGTGTGTGTGGTGTGTGTGTTGTTGTGTTGTGTGTTGTGTGTGTGTATGTGGTGCATGTAATTGACTATTATGAGATTTTCTTTGTCTTTCTGCGTCTTTCTCTCCCCTATGATTAGTTAGCCCTTCCATGCATATCAATGGCGCTATTCCTTATCATCTTGCATTGGGTATTACGTATAGTCTTGTATATTTTCCAACCTGTCATAATGGATACATGGAACATTCTCTCTCTCTCTCTCTCTCTCTCTCTCTCTCTCTCTCTCTCTCTCTCTCTCTCTCTCTCTCTCTCTCTCTCTCTCTCTCTCTCTCTCTCTCTCTCTCTCTCTCTCTCTCTCTCTCTCTCTCTCTCTCTCTCTCTCATAATAACCAGCTTTACAGATCAAACAACATACACACTTTTTTATTTCACTTCACGGCATCAGAGGCATCAAGATTCCTTGTTTCATTCGATAATTTTCAAGAGAAAGGCGTAAAATACCCTATATTTTGTATTATCATCATCGTTGTTGTTATTACTGTTATGATATTTGTTGCTGGTAATTGTGGTATTCATATAATTTTTCTTATCCTCACAATTATTATCAATAGTATTCTTGATATTACTGTATACGACGCTTCACAAACTCATCCCCTTTGATCATTATTCTGGTTATCTGTCTATCTTAAGGTTTATTCTATCCAAAGTGATCTAGCCTTTGCTTTGTTCTCGCTATTATATTATCGACGTTATTATTGGTATTACTGTACACGACGCGCCACCAACACATCCCCTTTGGTCACCGCCACGTCTAGGCCTCTTCGCCTCCACACAGCCAATAAGTGGTGGCAGGTGAGACTAAATCTAATACTACGGATCCCTGGGCGCGCCGTAACTCTATCAGAATCCTTCCCCTGACACGGCGCTCGCAAAGGGTTCAGAAATAGCCAGGCTAGAACCAACGCCTACAGACCCGACCCGCCTCGCCTCCCACTCGTACCCTCGCCTTCTTGCTGGTTACTTTTTGCTAGGTTGTTTGTATAGGTAGTTATAGAGTTATTAAAAGGTTCAGTGGTGTCTAGTTTAGTTGTCCTTAGTGGGTTGTGTTTGAGGTTTTGAGACACTCGCCGTCTTGGTGGTGGGTGTTGCGAGGTTGTTTGTAGCGTATTTTAGAATTGATAAAGATTCAGATGTGTTTAGTTTAGTTGTTCTAAGTGGGGTTGTGTGTGAGGCTTTGAGACACTTGCATGCTCGAAGGTTTATTGGAATAGAGTCGTTCAGCAGATACCCTCGTTATAAAGCAATAGGTCTCCTGGTATCTGTTCTTCCTATGTATTCCTAGGTATATGTTGTGTGATATGAAGTGTGGATATACATGTGGCATACTCGTGTTTATCAGGAATCTTGTATATATATATATAGTAATGCTTATATAAAGTAGAATCTAAATCAAAAAAACTGACGAATATATTCCGATGATGTGCGATTCGTCTTCAGCAAACTACTTATTTTCCTATTAAAAATGTACAAAAAATGAAAGCAAGCTATGTTGTTATGAAAAGCTATGATGACATGTTACTACTTGTTAAAATTATGTTTCATTTGTGACTTGATTTCAATGCTGCAGCGGCAATCAATTAATTAAACAAACTGATGAAACAGAATTCGACTTTATACTGAGAGACATTTAATTATTAAAATGTAAACTTGTCCTCTAGTGAATATTTCTTGTCGCATGACGACCGATACTTAGGCTTGTGTGTGTGTGTGTGTGTGTGTGTGTGTGTGTGTGTGTGTGTGTGTGTGTTTGTGTTTGTGTTTGTGTTGTGTATGTGTATGTGTGTGTGTGTGTGTGTGTGTGTGTGTGTGTGTGTGTGTGTGTGCTGCATTTGATCCATTTCTTTCACATCTTCAGACTGCTTTAAAAACTTATTTCATTTCGTTGCATTGTTGCATTCAATTTTTTTCTGCAACAACTTTCATTTAAATTCTCTCTCTCTCTCTCTCTCTCTCTCTCTCTCTCTCTCTCTCTCTCTCTCTCTCTCTCTCTCTTCTCTCTCTCTCTCTCTCTCTCTCTCTCTCTCTCTCTCTCTCTCTCTCTCTCTCTCTCTCTCTCTCTCTCTCTCTCTCTCTCTCTCTCTCTCTCTCTCTCTCTCTCTCTCTCTCTCTCTCTCTCTCGTTGTTTCCTCTCAAGACCACATGCATGAATCTCACCAGAATTACTCCCAACTTTCAGGTCATAACTTTAACGAGTTTTACAGATCCACCAATTCCATGCTCGTTCGCCTTTATGTGTGCAAATGTAGACTCGTGCACGGACACAACTGAAGCGCGGAAACTATAAGGAATAAAACATGACTAGTATGTTACTGTAAAGACAGGTTGAGAGAGAGAATAAAAGATGTATTTATGTATGTATTTATGTATGTTTGTTTTGCTTACATATTCCGAGGGACGCTTGACGAGATTCACTTAGCTTTTGATATTGTGTAGTACTTTCTGTCCGTGTAAGACCAAGGAGAGTGGGAATTACTGTAGTCTTGTATCGACATCAGCGGCTTTATTTGACGGAAAGCCTCTTACCTTAACGTTGCTTTGTTTCTTACCGTACACTCCTACTTTCCTGCTTCCCTATCCGCTCTGGGTCAGCCGTATATACAAGATGAAAAACACGGGCGTCGTTTCCTTCTGTACAAGTATAGATCCGCCACAGAGGAAGTTATTTCGGTTTTATGTACATTTAGAGGAAGTGTTTTATTTAGCATCCTTCAAGGGACCGTGGCTTGTGTGTGATGCGATGCGTTTCTCAGTCACTCAAAATAATGTGATATTAGTTTGTTTATTAAGGAACAAAACATTGTCTCATCCCTTGTTTTGACACGCCTCATTTATCGTATTTTCTTCCCTCCGAATTCGTGTCAGAAATGTCGTTTTAACAAAGATTTATCCTTGAAATGGAGAATGTGAATGTACAGTATAAGCAGTAACCATTAGCAGTACAGTAGTAACCATTAGTAGTACAGGTATACGTAACCATTAGTAGTACATAAGTAACCATCAGTAGTACAGTAGTAACCATTAGTAGTACAGTAGTAACCATTAGTAGTACAGGTATACGTAACCATTAGTAGTACAGTAGTAACCATTAGTAGTACAGTAGTAACCATTAGTAGTACTGGTATACGTAACCATTAGTAGTACTGGTATACGTAACCATTAGTAGTACAGGTATACGTAACCATTAGTAGTACAGTAGTAACCATTAGTAGTACTGGTATACGTAACCATTAGTAGTACTGGTATACGTAACCATTAGTAGTACATAAGTAACCATTAGTAGTACCAAAGACTACTCTATACTGGACTTGCTACTCGTGCCCCGCGCTAACCCGCCCATGACCAGTGGAGGCCAGTTTTGCGATTCCTGCCATTTTAGATCATCACCCCTATTTCCCTTCCTAAGGTTTATCAGTATATATGATATACCGTTATCTTCGTAAATTGTTGTTCATAATATTATCAAATAAAATACAGTAAATACACTAAAGAAATGCCATTATGAGAGAGTGAAGAAATATGCATGACTCATATATACTTAAACTCTTCGCCATTTAATATTTGCGAGAAAACATTTTAGATGAAACATATCAATAGAAGCGGATTTCATTAGCTTTCCATTGATATATTTCGTTGTCTGATAAATGAATCAGAACCATGCATAAATTAGCGTTAACTAAATAAATAACCATCAATCGGGTAATTATCCCGATAGATGATGTTATGTACCAAGAACATACATAAGAAAATATAGAGAAAAACATAGCACTACGAAGGCTATATCCATCTTGTAATATGGAGACCAAAACTGAACCGCATAGTCTAGGTGAGGTCTGACTAGAGCCAATAAAGCTTTAGAATAACCTAGCACTTCCACTTTTAACACTCGTTTAACACTCGAATTGGTTTAGGACTTTAGGTGATTGAAATAGAATATAAATGAGGAGTAAAGGAGCAGATCAAAGCAGGTCAGGTCACGACAAGGGGCAGCAGTAGTCGGTCTTCAGTTTTTTTTTTTTACATCAAAGACTGCCAAGGGCAAAAAAAGGTTAACCCCCAAAAAAGAATGTTCTTTGTTGTCATATGTTGGTCTTCATTTAGTCAGTCTTTTTCACAAATGTTAATTCAATTGTGAATAAAAGTATTGAATCTGAACCTGAATATCTCTCATTCTCTCTCTCTCTCTCTCTCTCTCTCTCTCTCTCTCTTCCTCATCTCTCTCATCGTCTCTCTCTCTCTCTCTCTCATCGCTACCCGTCAGGTGGCTCGGTTGGTAGAGCTGCAGGATCGAGTGTAGCTTCCTGGATTCGGTCAGCGGTTTCGAGCCCACCAAGTTCGTCCTGGCGTGGTGGCGCTTTTTATAGTCAATACCTTGTAGTTGGTACTTGCAAAGTTTCTAGATAGGATCAAAGTATCTTATCTTATCTCTCTCTTCTCGACCATTTCATCAACATTGCTATTTTTCCTCTTTTTTATTTCTTTAATTATGACGTTAATACCGTCTTATTTTTCTTCACTGTTTCTCTTATACGTGCAGTACAAACAAAAAGTATAGGCAAAAGAATGACTAACTAATAATCCCAAGCCTTGCTATACTAGACTATTTATTCCTCTATCGCTTAAATACCCTCAGTTACACAGTTATATAGAGGTAATATGCTGTACACAGTTATATAGAGGTAAGATGGACGGGAGGGGAAGGTGGAGGGGGGAGGATAATGATAACTCATTAATAAAATAAGCAAGGTTTAGTTCTCCTATAATCTTTCACTACTCAGCTAGCCCGCTTTCTTTGTCGTCTTACTCCACCATTTAGTTATCTCATTACATAAATCATTAATAAAATACAAGAAACATAAACAAATAGTTGAAGCTTCCTCTTATCCACCTGTTTCCTTCCTTTAGTCAGAGGGAAGGGTAGATGGACGGGAGGGGGAGGGGAGGGGAGGGGGAGGGAGGGGAAGGGGGAAGGGGGAGGTTCCTCTTATCCACCTGTTTCCTCCCCTTAGCCAGAGGGAAGAAGGTAGATGGACGGGAGGGGGAGGGGAAGGGGAAGGGGGAAGGGGGAGGTTCCTCTTATCCACCTGTTTCCTTCCTTTAGCCAGAGGGAAGGAGGTAGATGGACGGGAGGGGGAGGGGAAGGGAAGGGGGAAGGGGGAGGTTCCTCTTATCCACCTGTTTCCTTCCTTTAGCCAGAGGGAAGGAGGTAGATGGACGGGAGGGGGAGAAGTAGTAGTAGTAGTAGTGGTAGGAGGAGAAGAAGGAGAGCAGAGGATTTTTTTTTTTTTTTTTTTTTTTTTTTTTTTTTTTAAATTTTGTTAGGAGTATTAAGGCGCTAGGGTGACTTGTCCAAGTGCCACGTGTGCTGAAGCCTAGCCAGCCGTGACATCTTGTTGCACTGAACCCTAAACAGTGAACACCGGGAACATGACATACCCGGCAGTACTTCACGCCTCCTCGGGAGCTCTCCACACCCGAGGATATTTGTCGGTAAAGGATCTATGAGGGAATCGAACCCACACCTTTTTCCTGATGTATTGAAACACCAACACTTTACCACTGAGCTATGCAGCCCCAACGAAAAATAGTAGAGAAGATATATTTAAACACCTCACCCGAAAGAGGGTAGGGTAGCGTAGCTACTAGGCTACTAACTCCAACCTCAGGACAGACACTCAGACAGTCAGAGAGAGGAATGAGCTAAGAGGATATTTATTTATATAACATACTTACATAATGCTTATGAGGTGAATAAAATAACGATTAAATAATATCATGTTAACACCAGTCACGGCGGTATGAGGATTTGTTATGATGGTCAGCGGGTCGCACCCAAGCCACCTGAGAGCCTTCGCTTTACTGGTTAATAATGGACGACACATGTACTGCTTCCATGTATTTTGTTGATCATTGCAGTGTATATGTAAATATAGTCACGAAGATTACGGTGCGGCAGAAAGGTTGTATTATAGATCCAAGGAAGGAGAAAGAGCGGTGCGAGACCCAGATTTTGGCGGTGGCTCTGTGTTGATCATGCATGCGACCATCACTTCGTTGCGGGAAACTGAAGTGTTGGTTGGATTGTGTGTGTACTAATTGTGTGTGCGTGTACTGTGTGTGTGTGTGTGTGTGGTGTGTACTGTTTGTGTGTGTGTGTGTGTGTGTGTGTGTGTGTGTGTGTGTGTGTGTGTGTGTGTATGTGTGTGTGTGTGTATGTGTGTGTGTACTGTGTGTATGTGTGTGTGTTTTTACTAATTGTGTGCGTGCGTGTACTGTGTGCGTGTGTACTGTGTGTGTGTATGTGTGTGTGTGTGTGTGTGTGTGTGTGTGTGTGTGTGTGTGTGTGTGTGTGTGTGTGTGTGTGTGTGTGTGTGTATTAACACACACACACACACACATTAAAAAGCCTAATCGGAAAACCTGCTTGAGAAGGGAGAAAGGTAAGAAGGAAGAAGGGAAGGAAGGAAGGTAGTACAGGAAGGAAGGAAAGTAGGAAAACAGGAAGGAAAGTATATAGGTAGGTAGGTAGGAAGGAAGGAAGGAAGGAAGGAATATAGAAAGGAAGGAAGGAAAGTAGGAAAGAAGGAAGGAAAGTATATAGGTCGGTAAGAAGGAAGGAAGGAAGAAAACTAGGAAAAAAAGGATAGGTAGGAAGGAAGGAAGGTGGAGGTGTGTCAGGGTGTGGGTGGGAGGGGTGATGTGACTTGCAGGGAGGGGTGGTAGGGTGTAGGGTTGAAGGGTGTGTGGCAGGTGGCAAGGTATAAGGTGTATATATGGTGGGGGTGGCAGGGGTGATGTGACTTGCAGGGTGTGGGAGTGGGGTGGTAGGGTAGAAGGGAAGGAAGAAAGGTATTTAGATAGAGGTGTGGTGGGGTGTCGAGAGGTGGGGGTGGCAGGGGTAGGCGGTAGGGTGTAGGGTTGAAGGGTGTGTGGGAGATGGGCAGGGTGTAAGGTGTGAGTGGCTCTGGTTTGTCTCCTTCACCTGGTGGGGGAGGCGTTGGGTTACCTGGGGGGGGGGGCAACGCGTTCTCACCTGGGCAGGGGAGGAATCACGAAATATATCAATGGAAAGCTAATAAAATTCCGCTTCTATTGATATGTTTCATGTAAAATGTTTTCTCGCAAAAAATTAAGTAGCGAAGAGTTAAAGTGAATTCATCCATATTTCTTCACTCTCTCATAATGTCATTTCTTTAGTGCATTTTAAAGTTTTTTATTTGATAATATTATAGAACAAACATTTACGAAGATAGTGGTATATCATTTATACTGATAAACCATAGGAAGGGAAATGGGAGTGATGTTCGACAATGTCCGGAATCGCAAAACTGGCCTCCACTGGAAATAGCCCAAAATGAGTATTAAGTCCAGTATAGAGTAGTCTTTGGTAGTACATAAGTAACCATTAGTAGTACAGGTATACGTAACCATTAGTATTACAGGAGTAACCATTAGTAGTACAGTAGTAACCATTAGTAGTACAGTAGTAACCATTAGTAGTACAATAGTAACCATTAGTAGTACAGTAGTAACCATTAGTAGTACAGTAGTAACCATTAGTATTACAGGAGTAACCATTAGTAGTACAGTAGTAACCATTAGTAGTACAGGAGTAACCATTAGTAGTACAGTAGTAACCATTAGTAGTACAATAGTAACCATCAGTAGTACAGTAGTAACCATTAGTAGTACAGTAGTAACCATTAGTAGTACAGTAGTAACCATTAGTAGTACAGTAGTAACCATTAGTAGTACAGTAGTAACCATTAGTAGTACAGTAGTAACCATTAGTAGTACAGTAGTAACCATTAGTAGTACAGTAGTAACCATTAGTAGTACAATAGTAACCATTAGTAGTACAGTAGTAACCATTAGTAGTACAGGAGTAACCATTAGTAGTACAGTAGTAACCATTAGTAGTACAGTAGTAACCATTAGTAGTACAGGAGTAACCATTAGTAGTACAGTAGTAACCATTAGTAGTACAGTAGTAACCATTAGTAGTACAATAGTAACCATTAGTAGTACAGTAGTAACCATTAGTAGTACAGTAGTAACCATTAGTAGTACAGTAGTAACCATTAGTAGTACAATAGTAACCATTAGTAGTACAGTAGTTAACCATTAGAGTACAGGAGTAACCATTAGTAGTACAGTAGTAACCATTAGTAGTACAGGAGTAACCATTAGTAGTACAGGAGTAACCATTAGTAGTACAGTGTAACCATTAGTAGTACAGGTAGTAACCATTAGTAGTACAATAGTAACCATTAGTAGTACAGTAGTAACCATTAGTAGTACAGTAGTAACCATTAGTAGTACAGTAGTAACCATTAGTATAAGTAGTAACCTTAGTAGTACAATAGTAACCATTAGTAGTACAGTAGTACCATTAGTAGTACAGTAGTACATTAGTAGTACGTAGTACCTTAGTAGTACAGTAGTAACCATTGTAGTACAGTAGTAACCATTAGTAGTACAATAGTAACCATTAGTAGTAAGTAGTACCATTAGTAGTACGGAGTAACCATTAGTAGTACAGTAGTAACATTAGTAGTTACAGTAGTAACATTAGTAGTACAGGAGTAACCATTAGTAGTACAGGAGTAACCATTAGTAGTACAGTAGTAACCATTAGTATACAGGAGTAACCATTAGTAGTACAGGAGTAACCATTAGTAGTACAGTAGTAACCATTAGTAGTACAGTAGTAACCATTAGTAGTACCTAGTAACCATTAGTAGTACAGTAGTAACCATTAGTAGACAGTAGTAACCATTAGTAGTAATAGTAACCATCAGTAGTACAGAGTAGGACCTTGTAGTACAGTAGTAACCATTAGTAGTACAATAGTAACCATCAGTAGTACAGTAGTTAACCATAGTAGTACAGTGTAACCATTATAGTACAGTAGTACATTAGTAGTACAGTAGTAACCATTAGTAGTTACAGTAGTACCATTAGTATACAGTAGTAACCATTAGTAGTACAGTAGTAACCATTAGTAGTACAGTAGTAACCATTAGTAGTACAGGAGTAACCATTAGTAGTACAGGAGTAACCTTAGTACAGTAGTCAACCATTAGTAGTACAGTAGTAACCATTAGTAGTACAATAGTAACCATTAGTAGTACAGTAGTAACCATTAGTATACATAGTAACCATTAGTAGTACAGTAGTAACATTAGTAGTACATAGTAACCCATTAGTAGTACAGGAGTAACATTAGTAGTACAGTAGTAACCATTAGTAGTACAGTAGTAACCATTATAGTACAGGAGTAACCATTAGTAGTACAGTAGTAACCATTAGTAGTACAGTAGTAACCATTAGTAAGTACAATGTTAGCCATTAGTAGTACAGTAGTAACCATTAGTAGTACAGTAGTAACCATTAGTAGTACAGGAGTAACCATTAGTATTACAGGAGTAACCATTAGTAGTACAGTAGTAACCATTATTAGTACAGTAGTAACCATTATTAGTACATAAGTAACCATTGCTGCCTCGGCGACTGTTTTGTTCATTTGCATCGTAGCGCCGGTCTGAATGTGTACACAAGATTTTAATATAGATGCAAATGCACTTCATTGTTTATTAATCAACTGCAGGTGTAACGAAATAGCTGCAGATGAATTATTAGATGTACTCGCAATTTTGTAAGCTCCGTGTATTGAGAAATCACAGTGTGAATTTACATTTTATGCTTTTTCACGTAATTTGTTGTGTGTGTGTGTGTGTGTGTGTGTGTGTGTGTGTGTGTATGTGTGTGTGTGTGTGTGTGTGTGTGTGTGTGTGTGTGTGTGTGTGTGTGTGTGTGTGACTCATACGTTAGTAAATTAAAATGATTTATTACCGTCGCTTTCGAGTGAGTGTTTCCTTCCGTGTTGTGAAATCAGCCGTGGACAGCAATTTCCTTCACAGCATAGTTTCATCGCTTGGTGGTGTTGCTATGAATAATGCAAACATTATCAGTGTAAGTTTTGGTTTATCCCTCAAAAGGAATAATTGATTACTGGGGTGCAAGGAGAGTTCCTACCGCTGCCTTGGCCGCCGCGCTCCCTCGAGGCCCCCCCTTCCCGCATATTCCCCAACCCTAGGCCAGTATGTGGCTTCTGAGCAAAAACGCTGGGCTGTAGCTCCAAACTAACCATATAGGATTTTCTTGAAAATACCCTCATTGCGATTCCCACACAAATTTACCGTTTAACGGTTAAGAAACATAATCTATCCTAACCATAACCTAACGTACCCTAACCTGACGTGTTCAAGAGTAAACGCGACATACTGTTCCAGAAAACGGGAACATGAGGCCCGCCGGGTGGCCATTGCTCAGACACACAGTCAGTCGTCATCCAGGTATTTAAATGACCAGCAAAATAATCTCATTGCCAAGAATACAAAATGGAAACATTTTTGTTCATCGCAAAGTATAAATATTTATCATTCGGAATACCTTTGCTGCGTATTTAAAGCACAGCAATGTCATGACCCTTTTGTACATGTTAATGTCTGAAAAAGCAGAATATATGAAGCTGTGACTTATTCTCAGAAATTTACCATATCGTAGTGCACTACATTTCCATTTAAACTACAACTATCCATGAAAAACACACGACAAAATTATTGTTCAGTATATCATTAAACTTTTCCTCTTCGTCTCTCTCTCTGACCTCAAGCTGAGAAGCGCTCATTCGTGCCGCCGCTTCATTCATACGAGTCGAATAAAAGAATAAAAGAAAGGCAAACTGCGTAGACCAGACAGGACGCCTCAAGCTGGAGCTTTATTGAGGCATGTGTGGAAAGGGAGAAGGGATCCCATAAGACAGGGAAAGCTAAATGGAAACCTCAGGCTCATGCTCTTGTTAGGGGGAGAAGTGTTCGCAGGTGAAGTGGAGGTGGACGGTGCACATGGAGGGAAAAAGTGTGTGTTGTATCTGGCGCGAAAACCTTAATCCTAGTCTTTGCAAAGGCTCATAAATAGAGAAGAAGGGTTGTACATTTCTAACTCTACATTCCTTTTAGTTTCCATACTGTTAGCCGCCTGTACTCTGCTTTAAGTGTCAGATCCTGCCATGGAGTAAGACCCTTTTTTGCCACATTTTTATTTCCCTGATGGCTTTGTTGCAAGAGGGCTGCAGCAATCCGTAGTTTTGCTTTCCGAAGTCGGTTTCATCAGATTTGTGCCTTTTGTTTAACTGTCGGGTCATTGGGATGCAGACCCAGACACTTTTAGGTTAGGTGTAAAAGAAGTTAGTGTTCTATTATTGAGCCGCGATGCAGTGGTTCGTTTGGGTGTTGAGCAGCGTGGTTCCCAGAGTGTCCAGTCGCTGCAATACAAAGCTTATCCTTGAAATCTGTCTCCATATTTGCCTTATATTGACATGTGATGGATCAGGTATCGGTACGTGTTAATTACTCGTCATTTATTGGAAAGTGAAGAACGGGAAGGCGACATGGCTAGACTTGGTCCCAGTGGAATAGGAATAGAAAAACAGATAGGAAAGAACACCTCGGAGTTTCGAAATTAAGACCAACGAATCGGATATATTGTCTGCGGCTAACAATAGAGAGGTATAGAGAAAAGAAAAAGCCCTTAACCCCTTGAGACCCAGAATGTAATTTCCATTGTAATTTAGGTACCATTAGACGATTTTTAGTGAATATAAGCAATGTTTTATAGATATGACCTGTTTAGTATCCTTGTCCACTAACTACTTTGGTATATTCAGTCACTTTTCGTAATTTTATGGCTAACATCATACAATTTTTAATAGCAAAGGAAAGATCTGGGCGTGAAGGGATTAAATATAAACAGAAAATAAAAAATGATAGCCTTAAATAAAAACATGGTCTTATGTAGAAGATGAAAAGCCGAGTCCCGGAACATGCAGTATGAAAAGCTAGCGGAAAGAAAAAGGTTCCAGGAATTTTACGGATTTAGAGACTTTCCAACACGTTCCTAAGTCGAGATACACACGCATAAAAAAGAAATACAAAACCCCCGAATATAAATAATAATGACACCCCAACAAAATACGCCCAAGATGGTAAAGAAATAAAGTTCTCCACAGTGCACCAGACAACCAAACATCCGCCGCCGCCACTCCTAGATGCACCCATCCAGAAACAAATCTTTGCTTCCATTTTTCCTTCCTCTTATAGCCCTCTCTCACCCTTTTGTACGCAAGAGCTTCAATATTTAGACAGCGAGGAGAGGGCAACGTAAGGGGAGGAAGGGGAGGAAAGGAAGTGTGGGAGAAGA
>JACEEZ010002681.1:127910-135410 GCA_016584305.1 Chionoecetes opilio
AAAAGAGATAGAGTGAATAATAGAGAGAAAAATAGAAATAGAGTGAAAAATAGAGAGAAGAATAGAGATAGAGTGAAAAAGGGAGGGGTAAATAGTGATGGCAGGAGACCAGCACACCCACATTAAACGTAAACATATTTCCACATGCACGTTCCCCCCTTTTAACGAGGTTATACAAATATTGCGACAAACATACAAGCCGTATATTAAAATAAACACACAACATCCACCAGTGTTAGCGTTTCCTATTTTCTCTTTCCCTACTGTGACCTCCGGACTAACCCACTTTCCTTTGCTCTCTTGATTAAAAAATAGAATATAGGAGGAGGAGGAGGAGGAGGAGGAGGAAGAGGAGGAGGAGGAGGAGGAGGAGGAGGCAAAGATGGCAGGAAAGGGAGAACGAGTGGAAGACTAATGGAAAGCTGTTTGAATACAAGACTAGAAAAATATTATATACACGTAATATCATATCTTATTCCATAGATGTGTGTGTGTGTGTGTGTGTGTGTGTGTGTGTGTGTGTGTGTGCGTGTGTGTGTGTTTGCGTGTGTGTGTGTGTGTGAAGTGTTGGTTTTATCCCTTCGTGGTTTTTGTCGACTTTTTTTTTTTTAGGGTGACAATTAATTTTTCTCATCCGCCGCGTCACCGTTAATATATTGTATAAGCACGCTAATGTAATGGGATGCAGGGTAATTAATCATCTTTTATGCCCATAGTTTGATAGTTAAGGCCTCTAACCTCGAAATACATACATACAACAAAGGAAAAACGTACACGTTAATAGTAAAACAACGTGTACGCTTTGGTGGTGCCCTAGACCACTGTATACCTGGACTGCGCACGGAATATCGGCCTGTTGCACATGGGCCTGAACTTGCCCTGAAGTCGGAGGGCCGCTGGATTCATATATATATATATATACGCATCATATAGACTGGTTTATCAGTATATATGATATACTGTAATCTTCGTAAATGTTTGTTCTATAATATTATCAAATAAAAAACAGTAAAACACGCTAAAGAAAAGCCATTACGAGACTCTGAAGAAATATGCATGAATTTAATATTCACTTCAACTTTTCGCCATTTAAAACTTTGCGAGTCAACTTTTATCATCAAGAGTATCAATAGAAGCGCAATTTTATTAGCTTTCCATTGATGTATTTCGTTTTCTGATAAATGAATTACCCCCATGCATAAATTAGCGTTAACTAAATAAATAAAATCATCAATCGGGTAATTTTCCCGATTGATGAGGTTATTTATTTAGTTAACGCTAATTTATACATGGTGCTAATTCATTTATCAGAAAACTAAATATATTAGTAAATAAATAACATCATCAATCGGGAAAATTACCCGATTGATGATTTTATTTATTTATTTAACGCTAATTTGTGCATGGTTCTAATTCATTTATCAGATAACGAAATATAGCAATGGAAAGCTAATAAAATTGCGCTTCTATTGATACCCTTCATGATAAAAGTTCAATCGCAAAGTTTTAAATGGCGAAAAGTTAAGTGAATATTAAGTTCATGCATATTTCTTCATAGTCTCGTAATGGCATTTCTTTAGCGTGTTTTACTGTTTTTTATTTGATAATATTATAGAACAAACATTTACGAAGATTACAGTATATCATATATACTGATAAACCAGTCTATATGATAGTCCATAGACCACAATATCTCTTTGTCGGGCGGGCCGCAGGCCGCTATGCAGCTTGTAATTTCAAAACATTGTCGCGTGAACAGTCCAGGTATACAGGGGTCTATGGTGGTGCATAGGATTTATTATTATTATTATTTATTATTATTATTCATTTAACTTTAATGAATGAAAATGGTGATTGTTATAAGAATGATGGTGATACTTCTGCTACTATTTGTACTACTACTACTACTGTTACTACTACTCCTACTACTACTTCCATTACTACTACTACTTCCACTACTTCTACTATTATGACAACCCCCATCGCACTACTACTACTACTACTGTTACTACTACTCCTACTACTACTTCCATTACTACTACTACTTCCACTACTTCTACTATTATGACAACCCCCATCGCACTACTACTATTACTACTACTATTACTACTACTCCTACTACTACTACTACTACTCCTACTACTACTTCCACTATTACTACTACTTCTATTACTTCTACTACTATGACTACCCCCATCGCACCACTACTACTACTACTACTACTACTACTACTACTACTACTACTACTACTACTACTACTACTACTCCTACTATACTTCTAATTACTACTATTCTATTACTTCTACTACTATGACTACCCCATCGCACTACTACTACTACTACTACTACTATATACTACTACTACTACTACTACTACTACTACTATTAACTAGTATTACTACTACTACTACTGACTTCCACTATTACTACTACTTTCTATTACTTCTACGACTATGACTACCCCATCGCACTACTACTACTAAACTATACTTCTACTACTACTACTACTACTACTACTACTACTACTGACGTGACTATACTCCTACTACTACTTCCACTACTACTATACTTCTATTACTTCTACTACTATGACTATCCCCATCACAACCACTACTACTACTACTACATATACGTATACTACTATCTACTACTACTACTAACTACTATACTACTACTCCTACTCCTACTACTACTTCCACTATTACTACTACTTCTATTACTTCTACTACTATGACTACCCCCATCGCACTACTACTACTACTACTACTACTACTACTACTACTACTACTACTACTACTCCTACTACTACTTCCACTATTACTACTACTTCTATTACTTCTACTACTATGACTACCCCCATCGCACTACTACTACTACTACTACTACTACTACTACTACTACTACTACTACTACTACTACTATTACTACTAGTATTACTACTACTACTACTACTTCCACTATTACTACTACTTCTATTACTTCTACTACTATGACTACCCCCATCGCACTACTACTACTACTACACTACTACTACTACTACTACTACTACTACTACTACTACTACTACTACTACTACTACTACTACTACTACTACTACTTTTACCTCTATTACCACCACCACCAACAACAACAAACTGCATCGCATCATAAAAATTCTCGACAACGTGTGTGGGAATTTAAGAAACATCACCGTGCGTAAACGAGGCAGTTACTTCCACCACTTCCCCAGGAGTTATACAGACAGTAAAATTGCACGGCCGAAAACAAATGCGGAAGGGGATGAAAGAACCAAAAGTAATGCATGGGAAATTAAGCAATGCATGGAAAAATACCCAGAGATTCAAAGAGAGGCAAACAAAATAGAAGTACCACACTAAAAGGCTTCCAAAAGATGTATAGTTATTGGTTCCCAAGGTTAGAATCACTGCTAGATCCTGTAACAACAACATCAAGGTAGGATACAACACCACAATGAAGAATTTGAGGATATTCTATAGTCGCCGCACGTTAAGTTGGCGAAAATGGGGTCCCTTCACTCCCCCCTTCCGAACGCACGGGATAGGCTGAGGTGTTGGGTGTTGGGGTTTTATGGCGGAACTTGGAGTAAGGCATTCTCACCCAACACCCAACACCTCAGCCAATCCTGTGCGTTCGAAAGGGGGGAGTGAAGGGGCCCCATTTTCGCCAGCTTAACGTGCGGCGAGTATAAGTACCTATCGATCAAATCATGTGCTGGTTTTCAAGATCCAGGCAGAGACAGAATACAAGAGATAAACAAGACCCGAGCGTACTTGACTTGACTTGAGCTGGGCGACCTTTACTGAATACAGGATCCAGGTAGCCGACAAGGGTTCGAACACCGTGTCAACACCGCTCTGAAGAATGCACAGGTGACCGTCCTATACAACGACAGAAAAAGAAAGAGAGCGAGAGAGAGAGAGAGAGAGAGAGAGATGAGAGAGAAGAGACGAGAGAGAGAGAGGAGAGAGAGAGAGAGAGAGAGAGAGAGAGGAGAGAGAGAGAGAGAGAGAGAGAGAGAGAGAGAGAGAGAGCATGTCCCAATCAATATACACAATATTTATTAGGATAACAAAGAAAGTTTTTTTCGTTTTCAAATATTTCAGTAATTTGCTTGGTCCAAATCCAGCAGAGAGAGAGAGAGAGAGAGAGAGAGAGAGAGAGAGAGAGAGAGAGAGAGAGAGAGAGAGAGAGAGAGAGAGGAGAGAGAGAGAGAGAGAGAAGAGAGAGAGAGAGAGAGAGAGAGAGAGAGAGAGAGAGAGAGAGAGAGAGAGACCATTAATACCTCATGCCTCTTTAATCCTACCAAAACTTCTCCAGTGTTGGCAATTCCCTGCTGATTCCTGCCACAAAACAAGTCTAAATCACCTCAACACCGCGATTCCAGAGTGATCATTAATACACAGAAAAAATACAAGCAAAAACAATGAAGCATTTCCAGCTATTTTATTTTCTGTGTGGTGTATGTGTGTGTGTGTGTGTGTGTGTGTGTTGTGTGTGTGTGTGTGTGTGTGTGTGTGTGTGTTGTGTGTGTGTGTGTGTGTGTGTGTGTGTGTGTGTGTGTATGTTTAGCTGGGATGGTTTGATCTAGCTTGAGGTTGTTTTGAGGACGTGGCATCGATTCTGGGTCGCGGTCAGTGAACTAAATAAGCTAAAGAGGATCAGACTCCATCGTCATCTTCTCCTGTCGTGTATGTAGACTGGTCCAGGAATAGCTAAGAGGCGGAGGAACAGAGCAAGCTGACTCCTGCACACAAGATAGAACTATAGTCGCCGCACGTTAAGTTGGCGAAAATTGGGCTCCCTTACTCTCCCTTTCCGAACACACGGGATTGGCTGAGATGTTGGGTGTTAGGGCCTTAAAGTAATCGTCCAGACTATTTCATCATTCCTGATTTAATGCAGTCAAAATATAGCCATGATCGAGTATATCAACAATATGTTGTCACATTTTGCATCCAGTCACCCGTTTCTAAATGATCCGCATTCAAAATCTGTAAATTCCCCGTGCTCTCAAAACACAACTGTTGATCAGCAGACGACACACCATGGGTCGGCGACGTGACAACAGTGAGCCTCCCAGCCCTGCCTGATACAGATGCGCGGAGACTGAGAAAAATGTAGTACTTAGGGGAATTTTGGGTGTTTCTGATATATTTTTTGTGCGATGTGGCATATACTTGCATCCTGTGTGGGTGCAGCGTGGGGGCTGTGCCTTTACCGAGAGCTTAGCACCCATTTGCAAACTGTGGGGCGACGATATATGTGTGCAGATATGTGCAGCGGCGGGAAGCGGCGGGGAGCGGCGGGTAGTAGCAAGGCCACCGAGATGAGAGGGCTGCAGTACCCTGGCTACTACCAGCCGCTCTCCGTCGCTCCAAAGGTCTGCACACATATATCGTCGCCGTGTGGGTTGTGAATGGGTGCTAAGCTCTCGGGAAAGGCACAGCTTTCTTGCTGTACCCATGAAGGATGCAAGTATATGCCATATCGCACAAAAAATATATCAGAAACACTCAAAATTCTTCAAGTACTATATTTTTCTCTGAGTGTCCGTGTATCTGTGTCGGGCGGGGCTGGGAGGCTTACCTCTTGTGACGTCGCCAGCAAGTTTCGCGCCACGGCTGGAATGTGGCTGTTGTTTTTCCCGCGCTTTTTACAAAAGTCATGTTTTTAGGAAAATAAGGCGTGAAAATGAATACTTTTTTGTGGATTAGGTATTTTGAATTCAACATAATTATGCAAAGAAAAAATGGGTCTGGACGATTACTTTTAGGACGGTTAGGGCGGAACTTGGAGTAAGGCATGCTCACCCAACACCCAACACCTAACACCTCAGCCAATCCCGTGCGTTCAGAAGGGGGGAGTGAGGGAGCCCAATTTTCGCCAACTTAACGTGCGGCGAGTATATAAGGATATAAAACAGAGGGCAATCTATAGGTATAAAGTAACGTGCTGATATCTGTGTCAGTATAAGAAAAAATGAAATCACATGCAAATAAGTTATTTCATGATTTACTAAAATAGAGAACACTGGAGTTAAGGAAAAGGGTATACGTCTCGCAATATTATATAAGATATTATATTATATCTTTGTAAACTACATTATCCTATTTCATCACTATTATCATTCATGTCTTCCACATCCTCATTTTCATAATCATCTTTTTCATCTTCCTCTTCTCTTTGTCCATGTCTTCATCCTCTTCCTTCATCTCCTCCTAACTCCTGCTCGCGTCTTCCTGCGTTCCTTTTCCCCCAACACGCTTGTACCCGAGATCTCTGGAGGCTTGCATGCTTCCACCAAAATTAAGGAGATATCTAACTTGTGGTGTTGGCGTTGCGGGGAAATGGTGGTGGTGGTGGTGGTTGTAGTGGTGGTGGTGGTTGTGGGTGTAGTGGTGGTGGTGGTTGTGGGTGTAGGGGTGGTGGTGGTTGTAGTGGTGGTGGTGGTTGTAGTGGTGGTGGTGGTTGTGGTTGTGGGTGTAGTGGTGGTGGTGGTTGTGGTTGTGGATGTAGTGGTGGTGGTGGTTGTGGTTGTGGGTGTAGTGGTGGTGGTGGTTGTGGTTGTGGGTGTAGTGGTGATGGTGGTTGTGGTTGTGAGTGTAGTGGTGATGGTGGTTGTGGTTGTGGGTGTAGTGGTGGTGGTGGTTGTGGTTGTGGGTGTAGTGGTGGTGGAGATATTTGCGGTATTAGTGGCCTGTAGTCACTGTAGTAGCTTGTAGTATCTGTAGTGGTGGTAATAGTAATAGTGGATACTTGGTGGTTGTGTTATTATTGTTCTTATTATTACTGTTGTTACGTCCCTAAATATTTTTTAATGGGAAGTTTGACATAGCTACCTTGGACAAAGAGAATCGTTGTTATGGTGATGGCGGCAGTGGTAGTTTTGCTTGAGCTGTATTAATGGTGTCGTTTCTTTTCTTCGTTACATTTTATACCATGGCACACACACACACACACGCACGCGCACACACACAACACACACACACACACACCACACACACACACACACACACACACACACACACACACACACACACACACACACACACAAAGACAAAGGCATCCCCCCCCCTGTCCTTTGCGCCCCCACACAAGACAAACTCGTCGACAAGCCTGAGACCACAAGGGGCTCAGCCGACTCCCAAAGCCGTCCACACCAGGCCTGAAACAGAATTCCCTCTACTTCCTCGTCCTCCATTTCCTGTCCCCCCTCCTCCTACTGCTCCTCCTCTTCTTGTTTCTTCTTCTCCACCTCTGTTCGCTGTCGTTTCTTCTTTCTTCTTCATTTCATCTTTTTGTTTCTTCTCCACCTTTCATTTTCTCGCTTCATCCTCCCTCCTACTGCCCCTCCTCTTCTTGTTTCGTCTCTACCTCTTTTTGCTCCCGTCTCTTCTTTTCTCTTCATTTCATCTTCTTGTTTCTTCTCCTCCACTTCCCTTTCTCGCTTCTTCCTCTTCATTTACTCTAGCGCCCCTT
>JACEEZ010002681.1:140410-145410 GCA_016584305.1 Chionoecetes opilio
GTACGGGATAATGAACCAATTCAAGACTCGTATATGAAGGAATCACGTCGTGATTTTTTGCATTGAATTATGTAAAAATACACCAGAAAGTGAATTCTTTTGATGGTAATGTAATTTTTTTTTAACGTGCGAGAGAAAAGTGCGTATTAATGTTTCTTTCTGATAACTAACAATTCATTTTTTCATCAATCACGAGAATTAAACGCACGTGAGCCAATACACATAATGAAGCGATGTAGTACTTATCTATTTTTTCAGATGGATTTATCAGAGGGAGGGACACAGGGGACGCGGCGCCAATGAAAATAATGAAATCCGATTGTACATTTTTAAGGGAATTAGTATAAAAACACACCATGAATATTATGCTAATGATACAATGGTGGTGGTGATGGTGGTGGTGGTGGTGATGGTGGTGGTGATGGTGGTGGTGGTGGTGGTGGTGGTGATGGTGGTGGTGGTGGTGATGGTGGTGATGGTGGTGGTTGTAGATGCAAGAGCAAATATCATAGTGTTAGTGATGGTGACTGTAGTGATGACATAATAGTTAGTGTGGGGTCATTAGGGAGCTTTGAAAGGAGGTTAGATCATTTAATGAATGGGGATAAAAGATGGATGTAGGTAGTGTTAAGTAACAGGAACTACCACGTGTAGGTCTCACGGCCTCTTGTAGCTTCCTTATGTTCTTATGTTCGTATGGCATGAGAGGTGGAGTTTTTATTGATTAGTGATAGTAGACAAGCTGATGGTAGTGGTTGTGGGGGTAGTTATAGAGTGGAGTGGAGTAAAATCTGCACTAAAGGTAAACAAATCAAACAGGTAGAAAAAAATTTAATAAAACGTAAAATCTGCTTTAAAGATACAAAAAAATCTAAAAGGTCAAAAGGAAAAGAAAAAGAGTAAAATCTGGACTGGAGGAAAGGTATAACAACGCTAAGCAGCTTCAGAATACGAAGAAATGTTTATATTTTGCAATTGTGTAACTTTTGTCCATTTATTTGCCTTGTGCTTCATTTTTTTTCATATCGCATTTTTCTTCATTTTCAAGGCAATTGAAAATTTTTAAAAATTATTTTTCCCCCACTTTCTTCCCTCCTCTTCCCTCCCCCTTCATCCCTTTCGATCCTCATTCTTTTCTCTCTCATCCCCTCATCTCTCTCTCTCTTTCTCTCTCTCCTCCTCTCCCCCCCTCTTCTCTTCTCTCTCTCTCTCTTCTCTCTCCTCCTCTCTCTCTCCGATCTGTGGCGTTTGGCCGTGAAGTACAAAGTCAATAAAAATTTGTACTTTTATCCAACCCTTCTCTTTCGCCACTATATTCTTCTTTTCTTACTCTCTTCTCTCTCCTCTCTCTCTCTCCCCCCTCTTCTCCTCTCTCCTTTTCTTTTTCCGCTCTCTCTCCGGGGGCCCTCATTTCTATCTTTCTCTCTCTCCTCTCTCTCTCCTTCTCCTCCTCCTCCCGTCTCCTCTCTCTCTCTCTCTCAGTCTCTCTCCCTCTCTCTCTCTCTCATCTCTCTTCTCTCCTCTCTCTCTTCTTCTCCTCTCCTCCTCTCTCATCTCTCTCTCTCTCTCTCTCCCCTCTCTTCTCTCTCTCTTCTCTCTCTCTCGTCCTCTCTCTCTCTCTCTCTCTCTCTCTCTTCTCTCTTCTCCTCCCCTCTCGCCCTCTCTCTCTCTCTCTCTCTCTCTCTCTCCTCTCTCTCTCTCTTTTTTCCTCTCTCTCTCTCTCTCTTCTCTTGCACATGCATTTTTTTCGTTCAGACAAATTCCCGTTTCATACATTTCATAATTTTCTTTATTTTATGCAAATTGTTAGTATGTTTTTTTGTCTCATTTTTCATTATTTAACTAATTAATCAATGGAGGTTTTTTTGTGTGTGTGTGGTGGTAACTTTGTTTGCCACATTAATTTTTTGGGGTATGATTTCTCTTGTATTTCTTTCTTTTTCTCTCTTTTCATGGCTTGTTTCCTTCCTCTCTCATAACTTGTTCCTGCTATCAAATTTTTTATTTTGTTATTTTTCCACATTCTCCTCTCCTTCTCTGCATTTTTCTTCCTTCCACGGTTCCACCCCATCTATATTCCTTGTTCCATCCTTTCTTTCTTTGTTCCTTCCTTCGTGCGTTCCTTCCTTCCTTCCTTTCTCCCTTCCTTCCTTCCTTCCTTCCTCTTTTCTCCTCTCAACCTTCCCACGTTTCTCTGTTAACTTATTTTTTTCCATCGCTATATTTTTCCAACATGATTTAAATTTTTCTTCTTTTACTCCATCGAGGCAGAAAATAAGGCAAGCAGCGTATTTTCTTTAACCTGAAAACTAGGCGAGAGAGAGAGAGAGAGAGAGAGAGAGAGAGAGAGGAGAGAGAGAGAGAGAGAGAGAGAGAAGAAGAGAAGAGTGAGGTGAAGGGCCCGAAAAAAGAGGGGAGGAGGGAAAAGGGGAGGGAGGAAGAAAAAGGGAGGGGGGATGGAGGGAGGAAAAAAGGAAGAAAAGGGATTTCCCCTTTTAAGGCATTTTTAAAAACCCCAAAATTTTTCCCCTTGCCGCCCCGGGTCCTTTTCTCATCCATCTTTCCTTCTCTTCTGCCTCCCTCCTTCCCCCCTCCCTCTCTTCTCCTTCCCTTCATCCTCTGCCCAGGCTCGCATCTACATAAGAGAAAGAAAAAGGCTAAATAAAAGATGGAAATAAAGGCTGAAAATAGCTAAATAACTTACATACTAGAAATGGTGATCGTTTAGACTCTTAGAAACCCTTTGCCGTAGATATTTTTTTATTTATATTTTTTCTGAATACTATTTTTTTCCTTTAGGTCTCAGAATGAAGCGTATTTCTTCACCTACACATTCTACAGCATCTTGTATTAGCACGGCGGTGAATATACACACAACACACACACACACACACACACACACACACCACACACACCCACACACACCCACCCCCCCCCACCCCACCACACACACACACAACCACCCCCCACCCACCCACACACCCACCCACCCCCCCACCCACCCACCCACCCCCCCACCCACCCACCCACCCACCCACCCACCCACCCCACCAAAAACCCCACACAAACACACACACACACAAAACACCACCACACACACACACCCACACACACACACAACACACACAACAACACACACGGAATGATAATTTGGGATATACCACTTGCAACTCTAGATTCTCAAAAAAAACCACGTAAGCCCCTGTCCGATTTCTTAGATGCCTGAGCCTAAAAGTTTTTGGGTAAATGTTCGCTCTTTGTGTAATCTGGAGCATCAAGTAATCCAATATTCAGTAATAATAGCGTGGGTTTTTGTTCCCTCGGCCCAAAGGGATGTAGAAGGAAAGCAAGGGAAACTACTAGAGAATAAGAGAAAAGAGAGAGAGAGAGAGAGAGGAGGAGGAAAAGGGAGGAGGGAGAGAAAAAGGAGAGAGGAGAGAGAGAGGAGAGAGAGGAGAGGAGAGAGGGAGGGGAAAGAGAAGAGAGAGAAAGAGGGAGAGAGTAGAGGAGAGGGCAAAAAAAAAATAAAAATGTTGGTTTTTGTATGTGTTTTTTTTGTGTGTGTGTGTGGTGGGTGTGTGTTTTTTTTGGGGTTTGTGGTGTGTGTGTGTGGGTGGTTTGGGGTTGTGTTGTGTGTGTTGTGTGTTGTGTTGTGTTTGTGTGTTGTGTGTTTACTAGGTTTATCATAATCATATTTCATTAGTTGTGTCTTTTCCCCCATGCTTCTAGCTGATCTACATCTCTCTCTCTTCTCCTCTCTCTCTCTCTCTTCCTCTCTCTCTCTGCCGTCAGGGTGGGGAAGGTTGGGTAGAAAACGTGAGCTTGAATGTGCGAGTCCCTGCGCATTCGTCAGCGGGTTCGAGTCCGCCTAGTTCGTGCTGACGTGGGGGCGCTTTGTATAGTCAATAACTTGTAGTTGGTATTGCAAAGTTGTCTAGTAGGATGAAAATTTATCTTATTTTCTTCTCTCTCTCTCCCTTTTTCTTCTCTCTCTCTCTTCTCTTTGTCTTCTCTCCATCTTTTTTCTCTCCTCTCTCTCTCTCTTCTCCTCTAATGTAAACCCGTGTAAAACAGAAAAGAGCACACACTCCGCCATATGTATGAATTCAGAATGATCTTTTTTGGCCGGGTGTGCCATGCCTCCTATGCTGGGCTGCTGCACTATTATCTACAAACCCTGTAACCTATCCATCAAAAATAGTCACCCAAACTTTCCCAATGCTTCATAAAGGACTTAAAAATAAATAAAAAAAATAATTGAAAACAACATAATCTTAAATGCTATCTAAATGTATTAAAAAATTTACTATCAAACTTCATTAATCAGGGCAATCCTTCCCTATCAACCTGCAGGGGGGTGCGCCCTTTTGTCTATTTGTACCCTTAAATTTTAAAATGTATTATTATAATGTGTACATTATTTTACAATAAACTTTTATCTGATCTGTCTCTCTCTCTCTTCCTCCTCTCTCTCTCCTCTCTCCCTCTCTCTCCTCTCCTCTCCCTCCCCTCTCTCTCTCTCTCTTCTCTCTCTCCCTTTTCTCTCTCTCTCTTTCCCCTCTCTCTCTCTCTACTTATAAAACACACACATATTTGCCTTATATTCATATGTAGCTTAAAATAGTTTCTGTAGTTCTTAAATGAAAGTCCGGCTTCGTTTTATTGAAGAACATTATACAATCTGTGTTTGTACTATTCCCGTAAAGCGAAACTAACTTATTCAGGGATTCTATTGCAAATGCTACTTGACATGCTTTTACTGATGCTTTGTGTTTCTCTCTCTCTCTCTCTCTCTCTCTCTCTCTCTCTCTCTCTTCTCTCTCTCTCTCTCTCTCTCTCTCTCATCTCTCTCTCGTCTCTCTCTCTCTCTCTCTCTCTCTCTCTCTGTTTATATTTATGTGTGGTTGTGTTTGTGTGTATATCCTTATAATAGTAAAAGGCGCGTGCATCCCCCTCCCCCCCTCCCAATCTATCCTGTGGGAGGCTGAAGGAGAAATGTA
>JACEEZ010002681.1:150410-170410 GCA_016584305.1 Chionoecetes opilio
AGCTTAGTGTCACCTCTAGGTGACAGAAGTTTGTTTGGCCACAGCTTTTAAAGTATTATTAGTTACATCATAGACCACTGTATACCTGGACTGCGCACGGAATATCGGCCTGTCGCACAAGGGCCTGAAGTCGGAGGGCCGCTCGGATTCATATATATAGATACGGATCATATAGACTGGTTTATCAGTATATATGATATACTGGAATCTTCGTAAATGTTTGTTCTATAATATTATCAAATAAAAAACAGTAAAACACGCTAAAGAAATGCCATTACGAGACTGAAGAAATATGCATGAACTTCAACTCTTCGCCATTTAAAACTTTGCGAGTCAACTTTTATCATGAAGGGTATCAATAGAAGCGCAATTATATTAGCTTTCCATTGCTATATTTCGTTATCTGATAAATTAATTAGAACCATGCATAAATTAGCGTTAACTAAATAAATAAAATCATCAATCGGGTAATTTTCCCGATGGATGAGGTTATTTATTTAGTCAACGCTAATTTATACATGTTGCTAATTCATTTATCAGAAAAAGAAATATATAAGTAAATAAATAACATCATCAATCGGGAAAACTACCCGATTGATGATTTTATTTATTTATTTAACGCTAATTTATGCATGGTTCTAATTAATTTATCAGATAACGAAATATAGCAATGGAAAGCTAATAAAATTGCGCGTCTATTGATACCATTCATGATAAAAGTTGACTCGCAAAGTTTTAAATGGCGAAGAGTTAAGTGAATATTAAGTTCATGCATATTTCTTCATAGTCTCGTAATGGCATTTCTTTAGCGTGTTTTACTGTTTTTTATTTGATAATATTATAGAACAAACATTTACGAAGATTACAGTATATCATATATACTGATAAACCAGTCTATATGATAGTCCATAGACCACTATATCTCTTTGTTGGGCGACTCGCAGGCCCCTATGCAGCCCCGGAATTCAAAACATTGTCGCGTGAACAGTCCAGGTATACAGTGGTCTATGGTTACATCTTAAGTTTTAGTCTGCGAAATCGAATCATGTATGTATCCTTTGATATAATGAGCACGGTCCTGCGTTCACATATGAAGCTATGGCGAGAGGATGAAAAGGGTGCAGTGAAGTTTTCTCCAAATTCTCCAGTGGCATAGGCGTAATGGCTGCCAGAAAGGTAAGGAGGTAAGTGAGAGTATTCAGTGACTTTGATGAACAACCTAAATAGTTGCTGAGTACTAGGAATACATCCATATAACCATATCATAACTGGACACAGTCTGTCTACATCATTTAAAAAACCTCAATGAACCTAATTTTCTTATGCCCCGGTCTAGCAGCAACATATGCTGATGAAGAGATTTATAGTTTCGAGTTTCAAGTTTTTTATCGCAGTTTATCTTATGTTATTTTTTTTATGGATATATCTGTAGATATGATGATTGAACTGTTATTCATATTCACATAATATTTGTTTGTCTTTTGAGAACTAGGACTTGAAAAACTAAGAATGAAAATGCCGAAATAAGTGACAACCAAGGAACAGGAAAAAAATGACAGATAGAGGAATGCTAATGAAGAACTCCCGGTACTATCTGGAGCCAAGCAGGATGTGCAAGTACATGATACACTGACTGAGTTCATGCCACCTACTGAATGTTTTGAGCAATGCTTTCATGAGTCATTGGTGAAGCTATTAGCAGATAATGGCGAATGCATATGCTTCTCAGAAAATAAACGAAACTGCAAATCAACAATATGATTTTTCAGTTTTTGTTTGTGATTACTATTTTTCCTTGACATGTTTCAATTCCGTTACACGTTTTTTAGGACGTAGATTTTTTTATTATTTTTACTCGTCAGTGGTGTGGGTGAATATTTTCTCGATCGTTTTAATATCTTTTGTTCTTTTTTAGTGCACATGTTTGTCAGTCCAGGTTTTATTTAGCACTTATGCTGCTATCTTTACCTATATTTTTTTACACGCGTACTTGATTATTTTCACCTCTGAGCGCGTCTATATTGAACGCATCGATTTCCAGAGACATGAACTTTCAGATTGTTCAATTCTACCGTTTTTTTCGCTCTTTTATTTAATTTACTAAAATGTTGTTGTATGTGCGAGTTTTTTTACTATACTTATATTTCCATGAACACACACATACACACACACACAACTCACACACACACACACACACACACACACACACACACACACACACACACCAACACACACACACACACACACACACACACACACACACCACACACACACACACCCACACACACACACCCACCACCACCCACACACACCACCACACACCACACACACCACACCACCACACACACCACACCACACACACCACCACCACACACACACACCCACACCACACACCACCACCACACCACCACACCACCCACACACACCACCACACACCACCCACCACCACACCACACACCACCCACCCACCCACCACACACACACCACCACACCACCACCACACACACACACACACACACACACACACACACACACACACAACACACACACACACACACACACACACACACACACACACACACACACACACACAACTATGCAGACTTATTCAAGATGACAGAAGAAAAGTTGAATTTGTCAATTGTTTCCCTAACTTCCTTGTCTTCTTTAGCGATTCTGGCTCCTCAAGTGACAAATTCTCGGCATCACGCTCAGACCTCGTTCTCTTCACCACGTTAGATTAATTTCCAAGGCGCCGTTCCACTTCTACTTCTCTTCACCAAGTCTAACTAATTCTCAAGGCGCCAGGCCACTTCTCTCACCGAGTTAGCAGAGTACAAGTTGAGCGTCGGGGGCCACAAGTTGGTTGCCTTTACGAGTTGGGAGTTGGCCGCCGTTCAGATTGAATGCTTGGTGTGGCCATGCACAGGTGACGGGTGGGAGGGGGAGGCCGGCGCAAAGGCAGGAATCTGTGTCTCGGTACAAGTTGCAAGGCGATTCGACCAAACAGTTGTCAGGTTAGGATATTACAAGTCGCCTCGCTGGGATGGATGTGTGAGGAGAATGTGGAATGTGTGTGTGTGTGTGTGTGTGCGTGCGTGTGACTGTGTAACAATTATTCCTTAATTCTATGTACCAATTATACATGTTTTGCAATTAACACGTTGCAGGCACTGGAACGTAGGTAATCTTTTTTTGTGGTCGTATTGATGCGTGTTTGTATTTGCCTGTACTCCTATTTGCTTGCACCATCTTTTCTTCGTTCTACTTAGCCATTATCGTTCTTTACCAACAATAAGCTTTGAAGAGACGTCCGCGCTCCTCCTGAAATGGCAAATACATTCAGGTTTGAAGTCCTTGTTGTGTGGATGGAAGAGGTAACGTCCTGCCACTCAGCTCTTTGCGCAAGTGTTCGGCGTCCTCAGAGTTTTGCATAATTTAATTCCGATTTCTTTTTTTTCGTCGAGGAGTTGTTCTGAGGCCGCAGAGGCACTTTCATAGGTGTTTTCTTGTGGCTTGAGCGTGTTTTATTCGGGATTTTGCCCTATTTTATGTAACATTTGAGCCTTTTGCGAATATTGAAATCACACACATAAAAAAATAGTGGGATATTTCTGGCAACCTCGGTCAGTTTCAAGTATCAGGTATTGAATTTGAGATTGAACAAGATTGTTTTCTCTATCTAAAAATACAGATTTTTTTTCACATTCATATTGGTATCAATTGTGTATCCGTCTATATATCTATCTATCTATCGAATCTTCCTCCTGTTTCCATATATGAATAGATATGTAATCTCAGTATATATTTAAATATATACAGACAGCTAGATAAATAAATATATAGGGGACGCATGTACACACACACATCTAGTTTCTACGGTATACTGAATTTGTATATCGTTAAAGTATGTGTCAGCCTTGAAACACAAGATTTATTGGCCAAAAGAATATCTCTGGAATATCAAAGCAGCCAACAAGAGGGTGAGATTGTTCACACCACCACCACCACCACCACCACCACCACCACCACCACCACCACCACCACCACCACCATCACCACCATCACCACCACCACCACCACCACCACCACCATCACCATCACCACCACCACTACCTACTTCTTGGTCAGAACATCCCACGCATCATTTCGTTTTCCTTTGATATCGAATTTCTTTGTGCGTGTGTACGTGTACGTTTGTGCGTGTGTGTGTAGGCTATATTTAGAAAAATAAAGTAATGTTGATCTGTTTATATAAGCTGTAATCTGCAGAAGCATCAGATGTGTCCCTATTGTTGCGTCTCAGTTCTTTCAGCCTGGGGCTATCATATCGTCTCTCTGCCACGTGCCGAGAGTAGAAACCTTTAAGTTTAAGTCCTTTTAAGTTTATCCCCCGCCAAGAGCGTCCTCGGGTACGTCTCAGAACACACAGGAGTTGTAAGGAATCTCTGAACCTCTACACACATAGCAAACATCCTCTCGTCGTCTGGCCACGTGTGTGCTGTGGCGGAATCGATGTTCAAGCGTACACAGTTTTACCTGGGAGACGCGTGCGAGGTGAATAGATGAATAGCGCAAAAAAATTATAGCATCTCTGATTCAATGTGTTTCTCGGACTGGTGACTATATTGCTCAGATAGCTGTTATACATATAGATGTATGTATGCATATGTATATGTATGTATATGTATATATATATATAATATGTATACATATATATGTATATGTATACATGTATATGTATTGTCTTAATTTATATTGTTATCATTATTTCTGTTATGATTATATTATCAGCCATTGTCAGTATCATTATTGTTATCAATAGTACATACGAATATAAGAAAATAAGGAAGCTACAAGAGGCCGTGAGACCTACACGAGGTAGTTCCTGTTACTTAATACTATCTACATCCACCTTTCTACCCCATCCATTAATCTAGCCTCCTTTTAAAGCTCCCTAATTATTATTATTATTTGAACGTTGTCATTATTACTATCATCATTGTTATTATTATCATTATCACATCACTATTATCACTACCGTTGGATTAAGATACCACACCAGCGAGGTAAAGTTTGAAGCTCACTCCACTTTACTTGACGACAGACATCACCTTTAAGCTTCACAAAATTTGACGAGGACGAGAGCGTAATAAAGTCTTGCCTGCATCATATTATCACAAATTACTTAATGAAGTCTAATTCACACAAGTTTCCTCACTTATGAATCATGACAGCAGCTGGACCTCTTTAGCTAGATAATTACATGCAAATGCATACAGACAAAAAAATACATGTACATATTCTAAAATTTTCAAAATGCAGGGTGGAAATAGGACAATTAATTGGGATTGATTAAATATATATTACCTATTCCATCATTCCACTAACATATAGTTGGTTCTCATGCTTAAGTAAGTGGTGGAATGCAGGAAAAGGTTACATCAATTTCAACCATCTCAATTCCTGTTTGTGACCTTTTTCCATCCCTGTATCTTGAACATTTTGCAAAGGAATTTCTGTTACTATTTTCTGATATTTACGTCTTTTTTTCTGTACATTCACTGACAAAAATTCAATCCTATTCTATTACATTGCTTTTCTATTCCCGTGCGTCACCACCAAGGTTCGTTTGACTTACAGTGGACAAAATCCAGGCCCAGATTCCTGCAGGCGAGGTCGACGATGGCAGTAACCTCTCGTTTCCTATGGTACAAGGAGATCGCCTTCGGGGTTAGAGTCCGCTTGGCAGGCTTATTTGTGAATGTTGAATAAATGTGAGGGGGCGAGTGTACCACAGAGAGAGAGAGAGAGAGAGAGAGAGAGAGAGAGGAGAGAGAGAGAGAGAGAGAGAGAGAGAGAGAGAGAGAGAGAGAGAGAGAGAGAGAGAGAGAGAGAGAGAGAGAGAGAGAGAGGAGAGAGAGAGAGAAGAGAGAAGGAGAGAGAGAGAGAGAGAGAGAGATGAGAGAGAGAGAGAGAGAATATATTCCTCTAAAAGCATTTTTCTCTCCCTTTCTTTCTCTTTGTCTCAGTGTAAACTTGGCAGCCGGCCCGGGGAGAGATGGGGGTGAGAGGGGAGCGAGTGAGATCGGGCAGATTCTAAGCGAAAAGGAGGAGGAGGAGGAATTGGAATAGGAAGAAAAGGAAGAGTTGGAGGATCGCTAAAGGCGTGCCAAGCTAAGGTGTTGAGGTGGTGAGTCAGCCTCGAGCGATTTCCAGAATATTGGGAAAAGAAAGAGAGAGAGAGAGAGGAGAGAGAGAGAGAGAGAGGAGAGAGAGAGAGAGAAGAGAGAGAGGAGAGAGAGAGAGAGAGAGAGAGAGAGAGAAGAGAGGACGAGAGAAGAGGAGAGAGAGAGAGAGAGAGAAAGAGAGGGAGAGAGAGAGACGAGAGAGAGAGATCGAGAGAAGAGTAACAAAATTTGACGCAGAGAGTGAATTGGAAAGAAGATCAGTCAACTTTGAGATTTATTTGTTTAGACGATCACCTTTGATATGGAGAGCACAAGAGCCAGCCAGAGAGGGCGGATCAGGATTAGCAGAGGGGATCTGAGGCATCTCGCTAGCCTGGTTCTCTTACGACCTATAGCAACAAACACTCCCCCATCTGCTGCGGTGCATGGAGAGTGATGGCGGAGGAAGATCGCTGAGTGTTCGGCATTCTTTTGCCCCTCAAAGGGCAGAAGACCTATTTATCGTGGACAAACAGCCAGCGAGGAGGGCGCCCGGCTGGCTTATGAAGAGGGCGTCTGGAATTCTCGTAAGAGTTCTTCAGAGGCAAAAACATGATGTCGATAGATACGTTCTGTGTTTGAAGTTTTGTTTGTGTGTTGACGGTTCAGGTTACTTTTCTTCGACTCTTTATCTTCAAGTGAAATGGTGAGGGAATACAAATATTTATTTCTAACCCAATGTGAAAAAGAATATAAAAGTTGTACTTATATATTCTTATCAAGCATAGAAACTAGGAAAATATTTATTTAAGTTCACTTCGCGCGTAAAATTTCTTACTTATATACGTATATATCATACTAAAGCATAAGGATGTGGCAACAATTCTAATTCCCACTACACTGGTATATATTATTTGTTGTTGTGCTGTAGTAGCCTGAGTGGTTATCAGAAGCCGGATACATGAGGCATAAAGTGCGTGCATTCGGATTAGGAGGATACTAAAAGAGATAAGTTCAGATGGTTCTTCCTCACAGTTCTTTCCCATCTTTTTCTACATATTCACTGCCTTCCACTTGTATCACCCTCTTCACACCTCCCTCATCCTCACCCAACCATATGAACACTATCACAATCGTCACCATCATCATGCTCACCGTGACACTTCGACACATATTCTATTATTATTGTCATTCATTACTGACTTCCCTCAACTAGTTTGTCATTGTTATTATTCTCGCTTCTACTTCCTTCCGTCTCCTTTTGTCTATCCATTTCCTCCATTTTAACATCATTTTTCTCCGTCTCCAACCAACTGTTAACCCAATACCATATCATATCCACACGTATCCTTTGAACCTCACTAGCATACGCATGTAACTCGCCTAATACGGTTTAGCTTATTTTTATCTCTGCCGCATCCGTACCCGCAACCTTACTTCCACCTCTACGAATCCACATTGTCTTGAGGCAAATGGAGACTTCGGTTCAGTAGTGGAGCATGAATTTTATTTTTGTGTGTGTGGGAATCTTCGGCTTGAGGCAACGTCTTTGGATTACCTTTCGTTCCCTGATGTGGTGTACTATTGACTTTTTGCATATTTCATGATGTTATTGTAGTGGGTGGTTGTAGTAGTTGTTGTTGTTGTAGTAGTAGTAGTAGTAGTATAGTAGTAGTAGTAGTAGTAGTAGTAGTAGTAGTAGTAGTAGTAGTTGTAGTAGTAGTAGTAGTAGTAGTAGTAGTAGTAGTAGTAGTAGTAGTAGTAGTAGTATAGTAGTAGTAGTAGTAGTAGTGGTGGTGGTGGTGGTGTGGTGGTGGTGGTGGTGGTGGCGGCGGCATAGGACGTCTTATGTGTTGCTATTGGAGTTTCTGTATCTGTATGTTTCTCTTTATGCCCTGAAGGATAAGAACATGTAAGGCAATCTATCTAGAGGCGCTCCAACACCTTGAGACCTGGTGCAGTTATCCTAGTTTTAAGGTACCTGTGTGTGATGGAAGCCTTTGGTAGTTCAGTCATTTGTATTATTTTTCGAAAGCATTGCAAGAGGAAATTTTTATTGAAGCACCGACTGATTTCGATTTTACAGCTTTTATATATAAATTGATGTATGTGAAAAAATGTTTTGCTGATCAGATATCTTACTCTTTAATGTGTTCATTATCAATATTAATCAAAGTGACATAATCCTTATTCACGCTATTGGGTTTATTCATCTTATTCAGACTTGCACTTTACTTGACTATGCATTGTTACCAGACATTTTGGAATATATTTGTTCACAGTTAAAATTTGAAAACTGCAAAAATTGGACATATACACAATCCTTTCTTTCATCTTCGCTCTCTTCTAGTTTCCCTTTTCATCAAGAATCAAGTTCACATTAGCTTCCGAAAGACACGAAGGTTCGACCGAAGGAAACACAAGTGAAGCATAATCATAGTTTTAATGAGGGGGAAAAAACAGTTGATAGTATACAAAATTTTATATTATTACTATTATTATTTTTCCAATGAATCTGACACTGGTATCCAAGACAATGGCGACTTTCCTGCGTCGTCTATGGGTTTTGATTATCGGTGGCGCAGCGAAGAGCTGACAGAGGCGCACCGACCCCAAGCAACAGCCTTAAGACCTAGAAAATGAACGAGTGCAGGCGTCCGGAGGGACTGAGCGGTACTGTACAGAGTGATATAAATCTGAGGGTGACTCCCGAATGCGACTCCTTACGAGTGGTCAAACAATGTTCTTAAAAGTGCTGCTTGAGTCTATCACTTCGAAGGTTCATGAGCAAAGAGGAACTGGGGTGTGTTGATAATGTGGGTGTTATAATAATTATTCTCGGTATTTTACAATATCATGCATTGAGAGAAACAAATGTGTCTTATAACAGTAACTATTTACTATACAAATGAGGGAAAAACGTGATATTATGTAATATTTAACCATGAAAACTCGGGGTATGAGATTTCCCCTCAGCCGGAGCGGCGGCATTATATTATGTTGTCATAGATGCCCTCCTGGTGGTTGCTGAAGCCTTGTTGGCTCTGCCGCGCGTACACGTGGCTCAGCGTGAACACACCGGAGTCGCTGGGCGGCAGGTGACGACCCAAGCTCCTGCTGGACTGGAAGGAGTGTCCCCTTACCCTGCTCGCCTCCTTCATGGAGCCAGTGTAAGGGTTCTGGTCCAGAAACTCACACGAATAATACCCCGAATCCTTGGAGCCCTTCGTGGCAGCTCCGTTACCACTTCCTGGGCGGATCTTTATGCGGGGCTCCGCGTAAATGGGCGGCTTGTGGTTTCGTGGGGCGGCGCCAAGTGGAGGGGAGGGTGGCAGGTAGTGTGAGATGCGCTGGACGCCGTTACTGGTGGTGTTGGTGCCAGTCGTGCGTCTCACGCCATTCTCCATCGGAGCCACACCGAAGTACCCCTCTTGGGTGGCCCTTACCGGGGCCTTGAGCGAGGAGTAGTGGTCCTGGTGGTTCCGACTGTTTCCGGGGCGACGAGAGGATCTTCTGATCGTATCCTCTGGCTTGAAAGTATTTTTGAGCGCCTTTGTCCTGTTGATGAGCTCATCGTGAAGGCCAGCGGGCGGAGGCTGGTCTCCACCGAGCTCCTGTCAGATGACTGTAACAGGAATGTGCTGGACGCCGCGCAGGGAGTGGAAAGTGTATTCTTCGTCCTCCAGTTGTTGTTTCTGGTATTCCGGGTCCTTCCACGTAGCCACGATCTTCTCGGGCCAATGATCGTGCACCATCGCTTTCATCTTACGGCAGTTCTTGTAGTACACAATGCTGAAGGCGACAAGGAGCAGTATGAGGGCCATGGAGGCGGCTGCACAAGAGGCCATCACGACCACGTTATTGTAACACTCCAGATCATATTCTGATAGCTCTGAGAGGCTGCTCCCTTGAAGCAGTTCCGGTCCTGCGCACAAAACCTCTTCAATTTTGAGTGCGAGGCTATTGTTAAGGCTGGCCTCTTGCAGCCACTTGATGGAGCAGTTACACTCAAGGCTATTGTCTCGCAGGTCAAGGGACTGGAGAACGGTGGAGCTGACGAGGGACCTGTCAAAGGTTCTCAGGCCGTTACCTCTCAGGACCAGGTGCCGCAGCTTGGACAACGGCTTGAACACGTCTCCCTGGAGGGATGTTAGGTGGGGGTTGAAGCTCAGCACTAGTGAGGTGAGCTGCCCCAAGCTGGTAAATGTTCCGCTGTCTATGGATGACAGGTTCTCACACCGTGATATGTGGAGACTCTTAAGTTTGGGAACATGAACAAAGGGATCGAAGGGAAGCGACGTCAGGGGGTTGATGCTGAGGTCCAGTTCTTCCAGATCACTGGTAGGTGCAAGAACAAGGCTAGGTATGTGGGAAAACGCGTTGTCCTTCAGACCTAGGGACCTCAGGGAGTCCAAACCGCTAAAGGCTTTGTCTTGAATGTGGTACATCTGGTTATTGCTTAGCTTGAGGACGATCAGACCCTTCAGGCTCTGGAAGGCAAAATTCGGAATGCTCACAATCTGATTAGAACACAAGTCCATTTCCTCGAGCTCTCTCAGAGGCTCAAACACTTCAGTAAATACATGCTTAAGCTCGTTCTTGCACAGGTTGAGCACTTTTAGTCCCCGAAGTTTTGCGAATGTGTTTATGGTCAGGTTTTTTATTCGATTATTAGATAAATCAAGCATTTTCAGTTTACCCAGGGAGCCAAAAGCATTGTTTTCAATAGTTTCAATATAATTATCACTTAAATCTAAAGTAGTGAGCTTGGAAAGGCCGAGGAAGGCTCTACTGTGAATTTTTGAGACTTTGTTGTTGTTAATGATGAGTGTGTGGAGTGAGCGCTGTGAGGCAAAGTTTTGCGAGCCCAGCGACACCACCTCGTTGTGGGCGAGATCGAGGTACTGCAACACGTCGTAAAAGGTGAGACCCTCTAAGATGGTCTTGATCCTGTTATGGCTGAGGTTGAGCTCCAGGGTGCCGGGGTTCATCAGTATGGGGATCACGTCCAAGTCGGCGTTGACGCATTGGGAGCGAAGCCTCACGTCGTCACACGCACATCCCCGTGGACAGAATGCACCGACAGGGCTCAGGAGAGTCACAACCAACACAAGGGCCACAGACTGCAGGCCCTGGATGACCGAGGACCAGGCCGGGGCGGAGGGCGTCCAGGCGCGTGATGGCCTCTCACAGTTCACCTGATTTGTAGCCTGATTCTGGGTCTCCGCCGGAACAGTCTTGTAGCCACGTGATGTCCACCATAATCGGCGTTTTCTCCTCTTGACAGCCTCCGGGGACGTTATGAGGACAGGGGACTCATCCTCGTTCTCATTCGTCCTGTTCTTGAGGCATCTGCTGTGTACAGACTTTGAGGCAACGTCTGCAGTTACAGCGCGTCCTTTGCCGAAGTGTTTTTGTCGTGTCCATGGTAGACTGAGGGACAAACTGATACTCCTTTCGCCCGATTTTGTCGTTCGGCCCACCCTCCCCGCACCCGTGGCTGGCGGGGCACGCGGAGACAGAATGGAAGAAAGTCCCAACCTGGCGAGGATATTGTTTCGCTTTCCCTGAACATGGTTCATGCAGGGTGGTGGGCGGGGAGGGGCTTTGGGAGGGACGGATGCAGGGTCGGGCGAAAAACCCCATGCAGGGTCGTCGCTGGAGGGGGAAGGGCAGCGAGTCACCATCAGCAGCGGCGTCTTGTCACCACCACCTCCCACCATCGCGGCCGACGCCTCCTCGACTACTCCACCGCCCTGGCCGTGGAGCCGTCAGGAGGAGCATCGAGCGGCATCTCCTTTCTTGCCATAACTCTGCGGCGCGGCGTGCGAGGCGGCAGCGCCCTCCTGGAAAGAAAGAAAAAAAGTATTGATCTTCACTGGTTAATATTGCAAAGTGACACCCCTCACAGGTATCAATCGTTCCTAATGGCATGTGCACAACGTACATACATACATATTGTACATACATACTTAAATACAATAACATGCATATATGCATCTCTCTCTCTCTCTCTCTCTCTCTCTCTCTCTCTCTCTCTCTCTCTCTCTCTCTCTCTCTCTCTCTCTCTCTCTCTCTCTCTCTCTCTCTCTCTCTCTCTCTCTCTCTCTCTCTCTCTCTCTCTCTCTCTCTCTCTCTCTCTCTCTCGAGTTAATAAGCCACGCCAGTATATAGGTTAGTGAAAATAAGGCAAAAATTAAGAAATTGGTGATGAAATGAAGCTTAAGTAACAATCACTACATCTGTTACTTTTATTCTTCATAAAACTCCTGGGAAAACTGTGGGATTGTGAATTAAAAGACAGAGCTAACTTACTGCACATCTAACGAGACCGTGGAATTGAGACATTGTTTAGGATTAATGGACCGTGAGATCGGCTCAAATTTTCGAGAATTTCTGGCCGGAACAAAGGAGCGGGAACAGTAATTGTGGTTTTGTGTCGGCCAGTTTGTGGTTTCCAGTGGTGGGTCTCGCCTTGTCCAGTGGCTCTGTGATGATGGCCGAGGCCGAGGGAAAATATTTAGTGTCTAATGTTGCATACGTGTATTAACTTTGAGAAGCTGCGGCTAAACCAAAATTCTATATTGCATAGGTAAGGATACTAGAGGAAATATATAAGTGTATCATGAGGTCTTGTGTTCTGGGAATCTTTGTCTGATCTCGGTCCGTAGTTCAATGAAAAGTAATTTCTAAAACGAAAGCACACAGACAAAAGAAAAACTGGGACCTCTTGGTTTTGTCTTGGCCTAAATATATATAAAGTTCAAGCCTATGAAAATGCTACACACGCTCTCGATCGACGGTTCTAAACAAAGCTACATTTTTTTCTGTCGCTTATTTCTCCGTCTTTCTTCTGGAAAGCCTCGGCAGAACGTCAATCTTCGTCTGAGCTTCTTGCAGTTTATCTGGCGAGAATATATTCTTGCTTTAGGATCTATACTTATATGGCAAGTTTGGAGAGGAGCGTTTATCATGGTTTTGGATCAGAAAGATGATGCAACGTTGAAGCTAGGAGAGCCAGGTGTGTGGGACGACTTGACGGGGGCATGACCTTCACGTTCTGCCTGGTCTGTGACGAGTTTTTTTTCCTCAGGCGCACAACAAATACGAGGAAAATCCCCTTATGAGATATATATATAAGTAACATGAGGGTGTCTGGTGTACACAGTCATAACCCCGCTTTACCTTGCACGTCTGAGGGCGAGGAACAACCTTGTGCCACGCCTGGGATCGTAAACAAAAGCGTGTGTGCCGTGTTTCGTACAGTGTTGTCGCTCCGTGATGTTTTATGAGACAAAGTTGGCTCACCCGTAAAAATGTTTGGTGGGACAGCTGCAAGGGAGGCCGGCCAGGCGTGAGAGAGAGGACGGAGGGAAAGAAAAGGTTGAAAGAAGAGCGGAGATGATGCACTGTGAAGACAAGAGGAGATATTGCATGAGGGGGAAGCGCAGTAGTGTGGAAGACTAAAGTGATGCCAACAAAAACTGTTCACATGGTAATATGACCTTGAAATGGCACAGCAAGCACCACCACCACCATCACCACTACCACCACCACTACCACCACCATCACCACCACCACCACCACCACTACCACCACCACCACCACCACCACCACTATCACCATCACCAGCACCACCACCACACCACTATCTCCAGTGCCAACCCAACATCACCTCCGCCACAATTACCTCGCACCCGTTCAAGATTTGTACCAAACAGCGCACTTGTTCTATTGCTTCCATTTAGCGAAACATAGGAATATATCACCAGTTTCCCTTAACGTTGTAGATGCCATACAATATTCAGGCAGACAGACAGACAGATAGACCACCAAAAAATACACACACAAAAAAGCATGAATATCACTCATTCTCATATATGCGCGAATCTACATATTTCAGTCATTTCCCTTTTACGTCAACTGTCGAGGGTGTGCTGGTGGTTGTTGGTGTGCAAGGCTGTGATGGTGGCTGTGGGTGTGCGAGGCTATAGTGGTGGTTGTGGATGTGGGAGGCTGTGTTAGTTGGTGGTTGAGGTGGGTGTGGGACTGTGGTTGTGGTTGTGGTTGTGGATGTGCGAGGCTGTGTTGGTTGTTGTGGTGTGTGTGAGAGGCTGTGGTGGTGGTTGTGGGTGTGCGAGGCTGTGGTGGTGGTTGTAGATGTGCGAGGCTGTGGTGGTGGTTGTGGGTGTGCGAGGCTGTAGTGGTGGTTGTGGGTGTGCAAGGCTGTGGTGGTGGTTGTGGGTGTGCAAGGCTGTGGTGGTGGTTGTGGGTGTGCGAGGCTGTGGTGGTGGTTGTGGGTGTGCGAGGCTGTGGTGGTGGTTGTGGGTGTGCGAGGCTGTGGTGGTGGTTGTGGGTGTGCGAGGCTGTGGTGGTGGTTGTGGGTGTGCAAGGCTGTGGTGGTGGTTGTGGGTGTGCGAGGCTGTGGTGGTGGTTGTGGGTGTGCGAAGCTGTGGTGGTGATTGTGGGTGTGCAAGGCTGTGGTGGTGGTTGTGGGTGTGCGAGGCTGTGGGGGTGGTTGTGGGTGTGCGAACTGTGTGGTGATTGTGGTGTGCAAGGCTGTGTGTGTTGTGGGTGTGCTAGGCTGTGGTGTGGTTGTGGGTGTGCAAGGCTTGGGTGGTTGTGTTGCGAGGCTGTGTGTGGTGTAGTGTGCGAGGCTGTGGGGGGTAGACTGGAGGTACAAAGCTGGGATGTATGTGGTTGCATAGGCTTGTGGTGGATTGTGTGTGCAAGGCTGTGGTCGTGTTGTGGTATGCGAGGCTGTGTGGTGGTTGTGGGTGTGCAAGGCTGTGGTGGTGGTTGTGGGTGTGCAAGGCTGTGTGGTGGTTGTGGTGTGGAGGCTGTGGTGGTGGTTTGGGTGTGCGAGGCTGTGGGTGGTTGTGGGTGTGCGAACTGTGTGGTATTGTGGTGTGGCAAGGCTGTGGTGGTGGTTGTGGGTGTGTAGGGCTGTGGTGGTGGTTGTGGGTGTGCAAGGCTGTGTGGTGGTTGTGGTGTGCTGAGGCTGTGGTGGTGGTTGTGGGTGTGCAAGGCTGTGATGGTGGTTGTGGGTGTGCAGGCTGTGATGGTGGTTGTGGGTGTGCAGGCTGTAGTGGTGGTTGTGGGTGTGCAAGGCTGTGATGGTGGTTGTGGGTGTGCAAGGCTATGTTGGTGGTTGTGGTGTGTGTGGGAGGCTGTGGTGGTGGTTGTGGGTGTGCAAGGCTGTGGTGGTGGTTGTGGTGTGTGGGAGGCTGTGGTGGTGGTTGTGGGTGTGCGAGGCTGTGTGGTGGTTGTGGGTGTGCGAGGCTTGTGTGGTGGTTGTGGGTGTGCGAGGACTGTGGTGGTGGTTATGGGTGTGCTAGGCTATGCTGGTGGCTGTGTTGGTGGTTGTGGTGTGTGTGCGAGGCTGTGGTGGTGGTTGTGGGGTGCGAGACTGTGGTACTCGTCTCCTTGTATCTCGCACACCCACCACCACACTACCACAGTGTGGTAGTGTGGTGGTGGGTGTGCGAGATACGAGGAGACGATTAGCGGAGGTGGTAACAGCAACACCCTCCATCCCCTTCATCACCCCGTGCCTCACTCTCCGCCTGTTTCCTCGCCAATGGGATTCCTGGCACGACCCATAAAACACCCAGGGAGGACACATCTGGCGAGAGTTTTTAAAGTTATTTTTTTCTTTTATTTGTCTCTACCCACCTACCTACCTACTTTCCAATCTATGTAAATGTATCAAAATCTAACCATTTACCTACCTATTTATCTGTCTATGTGTCTATTTATCTGTGTATTTGTCTATTCATCTGTCTATTTGTCTATCCATCCAACTATCTTTATCTACCAAGAGAATTGGAGTTATAGACACAAAGCTGAGCCAAGTCATCCATCTCGTAAGGTTCTCTCATCGGGTGTTGGTTCAGCCGTCTTGGCGACACGATGGAGGTTAAAGGCACATTCGCCTCCCCCTCGCGGTGGCTCATTAACGTGGCGGAGGATTGGCGATAAGATAGTGTCATTACCATAATGTAATTAGTCCCTTTAGTCAAGCTTCTGGAACCTGTTATCCACATTCTCTCTTTCTCTCTATCTCTCTCTCTTTCTCTCTCTCTATCTCTCTCCTCTCTCTCTCACACACAATCACACACACTTACACACACACACATACACACACTTTGATATCCTGCCCCATCTCCCTCCCTCCCTCTCCCTGCCATCGCTTCAAGCAGGCGATCACTCTACACAAGTTTCACTCTAACTCTACGCGCTAACCAAACTTAGGCCATTGAGATCCCTGCAAAACAATCTTTGAATGTTGATGGTGGTGGAGGAGGGGACATAATCATGAGGGTAGTCATGACAACAAGGGTGATATAGGTAGAGGGGCGATACTAGTGTTGCTTGTAAGGTTAGTGTTTTATTTTTGTTTTGCCGGGACATAGTTAAGACTGTAGATACTTATACTAAAATGTGGGTCATATAAATACGTTGTGCTATCAGGGAAAGCGGTGACGTGTGGGGCGAGAACAGTAGCAAGGAATATAGTGAATAACTGGCAGACTATCTTATTGTCAAAGTTTCTTTTTGTATGTCAATTTTCGAGTATGGGAATTCAAAAGATGAAAAGAAAATCTTTTAGGTTACAAGTCAAGTGTTCCGTTAATTAGGGTGATGAGGAAAAAGAGAGAGAGAGAGAGAGAGAGAGAGAGAGAGAGAGAGAGAGAGAGAGAGAGAGAGAGAGAGAGAGAGAGAGAGAGAGAGAGAGCGAGCGAGCACCTAAGTCTTTCCTCCACAAGTTATGAGGGATCAGTTAGCCAAGGAGATTCGCAGAGGCTAAGAGAGGCTCAAAAGACGGGCGAACAGATAATCTTTCTCAAACTTTTTGTTGCCTTCAACTTACCAGCATTACTTCACCCTTCCTCCTCCTTCCATCGTCTTCTTACCTTTCCTTGTCTGTATCTTTACTTAAACATTAGCAGCTGGCAAAATCTATTAATATAATCCCCTAAACATCCATTTTTTTTGTCTCTTATAGTACATGCATTTATTTCCTCAAACCCATCTCTTCCCTTTCTCTCCCTCTTCCCTATTTGTCATCTTTCTCCTTACCTAATTCATCCGTTATATTTGATTTTTTCTTGGTCGTTCACTCCTTCTTCGTCTTCTTCTTTTTTTCTTCTTCTTCTTCTATTTCTCCTTCTCGTCTTCTTCATCGTTCCCTTCATCGTCTTTTTATCTCCGCCTTTGGTTTCCTCCCGAGAGTCTTGCATAAAACTTTCCTTCCCCGAATTCATTCCGCTCATTACTCTTTCTTTTCTCACCTTTCTCATTTGTGCCTTTTTTTCGCCTGTCATTTTCCTGCTTCACTTTTTTTGGCTTCCTCACTCTCCCATTATTACCTGATTTTACTTCCTCTTTCTTTTTTCTTGTAATACATGACTCCTGTTTTGATTAATTTTCTTTCTCCTTCTCCTTGTTTCTGCATCCTGTTCTTGATTTGGAGTTTCTGTCTCTTGTTTCCTTGTCACTCGTCTTAGGTCTCATTTATTTTTGTATTGTTAATAGTTTAGATATTATTTACTCTGTCTCTTGTCTTTGTCTTACTCATACATACAGCATCGTTTTAAACGCGAAATCTCTTTAAGTATTTCCTTTTTCTTTCCTTTGTGTTCCCTTATATTCCATTGCCCCTTACCCTCCCTACACCTTCATCTGACCCTTATCCCGAAGATCCATTGAGCAGTGTAGAATCCTATTTAAAGTAGACCAGGCTGTTTGTATTCCAGAAAGGGTGTTACGTGACTCAACCTTTTTGTTTCCATGGTCATCCTGGTGCTCTTCCCTGTCCACCTCTTCCCTTTTATTCTTCTCATCCTCCTCTACTTCAAAATTTCTTCATCCACCCTTTTTTTACTCTTCCTTTTCTTATTTTCCTCTACCACCTCCTCCTCTTGAAATCAATACCAGATGCCTTGCAGTTGCCTTGCCTTCCTTTTAGTCCCTCCAGAAGTAACACAGACAAGTATAGAGAGAAACAAGGGGGAGGAAAGGGTGAAGTGGCTTAGGAAAAGGAGATACTGACGATGCCTTGGAGACAGTGAAGGGAATAACGTGGCCAAAAGTGGAAGAAGAGTTAGTGGGATTTAACGAGAGACTGAGAAAGAAAAAAAGGGGGATTTGTGGGAGCCTAGGAGGAAGCGAGGAAGGAGGATGGATAGTAATGGAGGATGAAAGGGAGGGAGGTGGGATGGTTTATTGAGTTCAAGGAGAAAACGAATGAGGAGAAAGGGAAGGCAGGAAGGAAGTCGAGGAAACTGAGTGGTGAAATATGGAAGGCGTACTCGTGAAAAATTTAATTATTCCTGTATTAATGATAAAAATTTAATTAAAGAGGATTGTTAGCGTGGTAAATCGTGTAACTGAGTACCGTCGACGAGTATTTGGAAGGAAGGAAAGGGAGGACTTCATGTGAGATATAAAACATTAGGAGAAAAAAATCCTCATTCGTTCCTTTGATCTCCTTCCTCAAAGTTTTTATCGCCATCAAAAAGAAAAGTGTACTTTTTCGAGTAGAAACTGGAAAGAAGAAATTGAAGATGGAAAAAAAAACTTGGAACCAGACTTCTTTTTCCCTTTTAAAGTGTGTGTGTGTGTGTGTGTGGTGTGTGTGTGTGTGTGGGTGGGTGTGTGTATGTGTGTGTGTGTGTGTGTGTGTGTGTGTGTGTGTGTGTGTGTTTCTGTGTGTGTGTGTGTGTGTGTGTGTGTGTGTGTGTGGCCTTTGAAGCTATTATTACTCACTACATATTGTCGTCCTTGTTACGCTAGCTATAATAAAGTTACAGACTACTTTCTTGAGGGTCTCTGCAGCTTGGAGGGGTAGGGGAAAGACTGCCTGTTACTATGGTTCCTGGCCGAGCTGACATGGTAGTGCAGTTCGTAAAAAGAGTGTGTTATATGATACAAAATGGTATGTTATGGCTTCCGATCTACCGCATTTATTACATTAATGGTAGACATATTACTTAGGCCACAATTTTTTCTGATGTCTAATATAAGCGAGTCAGTTTTTTGTTCGCCCTTATCTGGTATTCCTTCTCGTAACAATTGTATTATTTCATCAAAACGGACTAATTCAAGGCCAAAATAATGTAGGAAAAAGCCTGGAACTCACTTAATCAAAACTATTTAAAAATTCTACTTTCTGGAAAGACTAATTTCGAAACAAGTGATTGCTTACATTATAATGACATGTTTAAATGCTCATTAGCGAAATAGGTTAACTGACACGCTAATTGTCTGGTTAAACGAGAGTGTAATATTTTTCAAAGTCAGTGATCATGAGGGTGAAATGGACTGCTCAGTGAGAGACACGCATGATTGTGTGTCCCTTTGAGGTCCATTCACCCCACAACACTTTTTTCCGGACGGGAGATGATGCCGGAGTAATTGACGACATATAACTGATGGGTAACTAATTGATAACTGCTCCCACTGCGTCATGGAACCTGGTCAGGGTCAAAATTATTATAGTCAGAAAACAACAACTAAACAGTAGTGTCACCAAGGACTAATGAAAGATTTGTGTTTTTTATAGCTAAAGATAATATAGGTTGCCTGGATGATATGAAACACACACACACACACACTGTGTGTGTGTGTACTCCGTGGTACTCCGTGGTGTAAGAGATAGCACGCTCGGTCCACAACCGAGAAGTCCCGGGTTCGATCCCCGGGCGGAGCGGAAACAAATGGGTTGTTTCCTTAAAACCTGAGCCCCTGTCCACCCAGCAGTGAATGGGTACCGGGTGTTAGCCGGGGTTTGTGACCTGCTCTCCGGGGTCCTGGCTTCGGCCAACA
>JACEEZ010002681.1:180410-185410 GCA_016584305.1 Chionoecetes opilio
GGAAATGCTGCACAAATGAGGAAAGGATGTATGGTGAGTCTCTCTCTCTCTCTCTCTCTCTCTCTCTCTCTCTCTCTCTCTCTCTCTCTCTCTCTCTCTTTCTATTCCTTCTATTTTAACGATCTCGCTCTTTTCCTTGCCTCCTGTCTTTGTTTTGCCGGCCATTTCGTGTTTTCTGTATCGACAATATCCATTTTATTTCTTTGTCCGGTCAATGCCTTTTTACTCCACATTTTGAACTCTCTATGGATCGTAATTTCATTTTTCGGTGGCTTTTACTTCTCTGACATCTTGTATTTTTTGGGTCAATGGTCATGGCATCTTTATTTCCCAACTGGTTGCACATTTTTTCGTTACTGTATCAGTTTTCCTAGTGCTCTCTCTCTCTCTCTCTCTCTCTCTCTCTCTCTCTCTCTCTCTCTCTCTCTCTCTCTCTCTCTCTCTCTCTCTCTCTCTCTCTCTCTCTCTCTCTCTCTTGTTTTCGTACGTGTTCTCCCCAATTTCTTCAACGATTTTCACGACGTCTATTTCTTATGCTTTTTGATATATAATAAATGGCAATGGCGTTGAGGTTTGGAACGCATATTTTTACCTATCACAAATGTTTTCATAAGATTTTCGATTATAAGAGGAGGAGGAGGTACAGGAAAGAGGAGAAAGAGAAAGAGAATATGAAGCACAATACAGAAAATGGAGATAGATTAGAAAGTACAAATGAGATGGCAAGTAAAAAAGAAAAATGGAAAACGTAAACTAAGGCAAATAAATGGAGAAAGTATCGACTTTGTCTGTGCTTGAAAGGGAGAGGAAGAGAAAGTTAGAGATAAGGATTGATGAGGGCAAGAAAAGAGAGAGAGAGAGAGAGAGAGAGAGAGAGAGAGAGAGAGAGAGAGAGAGAGAGAGGAGAAGGAGAGAGAGAGAGAGAGAGAGAGAGAAGAGAGGAGAGAGAGAGAGAGAGAGGAGAGAGAGAGAGAGGAGAGAGAGAGAGAGAGAGAGAGAGGTGAAGGAGCGAAGAAGGGGTGAAGAAGAGGAGGAAGAGGAGGAGGAGGAGGTAGAAGAAGAGGAGGAGGGTTCCAAAAGAAAGTTGAGAGAAAAAAAACTTGGCGATGAGAGGCAAAGGAGGGAGAGAAATACGTGAGGAGACTGAAGAGAAGGAGGAAAAGGAGGGAGTTGAAGAGGAAGAGGGGAAGGAAGCATAAGAAAAGGATGGTGAAGTAGAAGACGAAGAGAGTAACAGGAGGCAAAAGAAGAAGAAGAAGAAGAAAAACAGGTATATTAATGATTAAGAAACATAAGAACAAGCAACATAGTACAATAACAAAAGCAATGATAATAATAATACCAATAACGAAAACTAGTAACACTTTGACCCAACCACTGGGAGAGATAAGATAAGATACTTTGATCCTATTTAGACACTTTGAATGTACCAACTACAAGGTTATTGACTTTTACAAAGCGCCACCACGCCAGGACGAACTTGGTGGACTCGAACCGCTGACCGAATGCAGGGACGCTACACGCAGACTCACGACACTGGGAGAGAAGTTTCATTAGGAAGTGTGAAGAAAATAAACACGAAAACGAAAGAAATATAAGTAAAGTGAAATATGGGAAGAGAAAAACCATTAAAGCAAGACTGAGAAAGGAGAGCAGAAGGAAAAACTGTCGGAAAGGAAGAAGAATAGAGTGTGGGGAGAAAACTATTAAGTGAATCTTGAGAGAGAGAGAGAGAGAGAGAGAGAGAGAGAGAGAGAGAGAGAGAGAGAGAGAGAGAGAGAGAGAGAGAGAGAGAGGAGAGAGAAGAGGAGAGAGAGAGGAGAGAGAAGAGAGAGAGAGAAGAGAGAGAGATGGAGAGAGAGAGAGAGAGGAGAGAGAGAGAGAGAGAGAGAGAGAGAGAGAGAGAAGCAAGGATGTCAAAAAGTAAAACAAATAATAGAACATAATATATAACCTTCTACCAAAGATCATAATTTGAACAAGAATAAGAGATCATACTTGAGACTTTTTTGTATTTTTTAGTTTATTGAATTTCAGTAAACATTGATTTATTGAGTTATTGATGACATTTTAATATGTTTATACCACAGCGATGACGGCAGTCGCGTGCTGCATCTATTTCATTCTATGATGGTTTTGCCTATCTGCCATGATGCTTGAAACTATAAATGAAAATCAGTTTTTCACGAAATTTTCCAAGGCATCTGCCTTCAAAATTTGGCCATTTCTTTTTTTCGCCTGATTTTCATAATACTTGCTTGGTTCATAGTAGCTTTCGTGCGTGCTAATCACGAATATAGACCGAGTTTTTCAATATATGGCTTTGTAATCAATTTTGGTGCCCGTTCTCTGTTTATTTATCACCATAAACATTTTTACGCCCTATACTAACAAAAAAAAATTATCTAGAAAATTATATATAACAAATATTATTTCACGTAGAAAGATTCTGCAATTCCTATTATCAAGAGTTTCATGTATGTATGAAAATAAAATTTGAATTAGGGAAATGAAAGTTTAAAAATTATACATATTGCTGATACCTGCTTGGCTCCGTCTCTGCCGTGGGATTGTGTCTCAAACTTTTCTGTGTCTGAATATATACGTTCATCTTTTTATATTGTTCGTTAGTCATCCTGCGTTTGTGTTCATGTATGCACCTCGTCATATGCATGTATGTTCACCTCGTTGTTATTATCCAGGTAGTTAGTCAGTAATTCTCCTCATATTCCTTGTTGTCTATGTTTCTGTCTGTGTGTTTATCTGTTTGCTTGTCTGTCTGTCTCATTGTCTTCCCGGCTGTCGGTTTGTTAGTCAGCCTGTCTCTCTATTTCCTTTACTATTATATTCCTCAGTCAATGTGTAGATATACATGTCTGCCAAACACATAGGCACTCTTTCTTTCTCTCTCTCTCTCTCTCTCTCTCTCTCTCTCTCTCTCTCTCCTCTCTCCTTTCTCTTCTCTCTCATCTCTCTCTCCCTCTCTCTCTCTCTCTCTCTCTCTCTCTCTTTCTCTCTCTACGCCACCCTTTGACCTTATTTATTCATCCTTCCCTCTCCCTCCGACCTTAATGCAAGACAAGGGAACTAGCCGGTCAGATTACCTTTTGTTGAGTTTCTGTGGCTAGAAATACCTCCTCCTCCTCCTCCCTCTTCCTCCTCCTCCTCCTCCTCTTCCTCTTCCTCTTCCTCTTCCTCCTCCTCCTCCTCCTCCTCCTCCTCCTCCTCCTCCTCCTCCTCCTCCTCCTCCTCTCCTCGTCGTCGTCGTCGTCGCACGGAGCAGCAGCTTCACCTTTTGGCTCGAAGGCCGCGCAGGGAAGAGTGAGGATCAGGTTAATGGAAAGGTAGTGCCCTATGGATTTACTGAGTTTGAGAATGAGGCTCTTGTGTGTCTATGTGTGTGTGTGTGTGTGTGTGTGTCTGTGTGTCTATGTGTGTGTGTGTGTGTTATGTGTGCGCGCGTGTGTGTGTAATTGTCTGAAGAGATTAGAGGGACACACACACACGCACACACACACACGCATACACATACACACGACACACACACACACACACGCACACACAAGGCTTTATTTACAATAATAACATCAACCATAAAACAACAGCAATGATTAAAACAAACAATTAAAACTTCCTAAGCTCGTATGAATTCTGCGAAAACAGAAAACACACACACACACACAAAAAAGTTTAATTTATTTTCTTCATTTCAGTTTTGCTTCTTACTGCGTTGCGATTAATTAAAAGAACATTGAGAGAGAGAGAGAGAGAGAGAGAGAGAGAGAGAGAGAGAGAGAGAGAGAGAGAGAGAGAGAGAGAGAGAGGAGAGAGAGAGAGAGAGAGAGAGAGTGCACAAGTGTGAGAGCTGCGTGACGGGAATAAAGATTGTGTGGTAAGAAGGAGGGAAGAGAAGGGAAAGGAGAGGAAAAGAAAATAAGAACAGAAATACATACATAGGAATCTTCCTCTGCTCTGTTTCCTCTCTCATTCCCATCTCAATTTTTTTGCTCTCACGTTAATCAAGAGACAAGTGCGGCTAGTAATAACTCCAGTGTTTGTTGCTTACTGTCTGCAGGCTTATTACGATGAGAGAGAGAGAGAGAGAGAGAGAGAGAGAGAGAGAGAGAGAGAGAGAGAGAGAGAGAGAGAGAGAGAGAGAGAGAGAGAGAGAGAGAGAGAGAGAGAGAGAGAGAGAGAGAGAGAGAGAGAGAGACAGAATATTCTACTCAAAAATAATTCTACTTCCAAACACGTACCTTAACTTTACTTCCTCTATACCAGATTTCCCTTAAAAAAATACAGAATCCTTCAAACAGAGACGGGCCAAGATTGATGGTGGGATATCACAGTACCGGGCCGGGTGACGAGGTACGCGAGGACGTGAAGAGGGGAAGGATGCAATATAAAAGTGGGAAGGGACCGTTGAGGGAACTGAGGCGTTAAGATGGAGTAGGAAGGAATAAGGAAAGACCAAGTGGAGAGGGAGGAACTGAAGACGAGAGAAGTGGAAGGAAATTGAAGGAGGAAAAGAAGTAAGCAGAGATGCGTTGGCGTTAAGATGGAGTAGGAAGGTATAAGGAGAGAGCAAGTGGAGAGGGAGAAGCTGAAGACGAGAGAATTGGAAGACAATAGAGGGACGAGGAAGAAGAGGAGTGGGTGTCACTAACTGATGCTTTCCCAGACACTCAGATGTTCCAGCCTTGATAGATCACCCTCATTCTTTTCCTTTTCTTCTCCCCCTCCTTCTCTCTACGAGTCACTCAGATCTCCATAAACCTCTTCCTATGCTCCCTTTCAATCTCTCTCTCTCTCTCTCTCTCTCTCTCTCTCTCTCTCTCTCTCTCTCTCTCTCTCTCTCTCTCTCTCTCTCTCTCGGACACCCCCAGTACGTTTCCTGTCATTACTGTCACAACCTTTACATTCCTGACACAACTCGTCCCAAGTGACTGTAAATTTACACCGGGTCTCTCCCAATAAGGTTCCGTATCCCTTGAATAATT
>JACEEZ010002681.1:187910-190410 GCA_016584305.1 Chionoecetes opilio
CTTATAAAATCATGTATTCTGAATCCATGTCGACACATTTATTTCATTCAGGGCTATTGGACTGGATTTCGAATGGCGGATATTAAACTTTTTTTTCTTTAAACATAAGATAACAATGGCGACAATGGGAATATTAGTGCATAAAATAAACAATAGCCTGAACTTTTGTCATTGACCTTGACCTTCTATCATCGTGCCTCATCCTGCCGGGCTGTGCAGGTTTTACTATAGATGTTAAATCCACCCTTTGCTTCGTTAGGTGTTTCCAGGCTGCTGATGATGTCCGCTGTCCTTTGTATGGAAATTTCACCTTGAGCCTGTGACGTTGAATGACATATGTAGTCTGATGTTTACACTGCTGATGGTGATGTCCAGAGAGAGAGAGAGAGAGAGGAGAGAGAGAGAGAGGAGAGAGAGGAGAGAGAGAGAGAGAGAGAGAGAGAGAGGAGAGAGAGAGAGAGAGAGAGAGAGAGAGAGAGAGAGAGGAGAGAGAGAGAGAGAGAGAGAGAGAGAGGAGAGAGAGAGAGAGAGAGAGAGAGAGAGAGGTGGTAGTGGTGTATGTTTGTTTATTTGGAAGCTCTGTGTTGTTATAGTGGATGGAGTGTCAAACAGTGTGTGGGGGCGGCTGTTTGGAGTATGTTAGGTCACTACAGTGTGTATGGAGGCATTTAGCTGCTTGTCTGGTCTAACGAGGAATTATTGGTGTGTCAGTGATGAAGGAGGGGAGGTACATGGATGTTATACTATATATGGGTCTGTTTGTTTCATGTTGATGAATAGCAGAGTCTTGAGTGGCTTAGTAAGGACGAGGGGCACGGAGGTGATGGTCCTTCCACGAAATTGTGTGTGGGAGGCGAGGGGAGGCAAGGACCTGCGAGAATGTGTTGGTGTGAGGCACGTAGGAGTCGTGGTTGCACGGGAGATCGTCAGTGTTTTGGTTGTGTTTGTCTTTGATAGAGTTCGATACCAAGCAGCTGAGGCGCCGTGCCACACAGGATGCGTGAAGTGTTTGTGGCGGATGGTTTGGGTTCACATTTGTTGTTCTAAGTTTTGTGGACTCTGCAAACATTTGTATGTGTCTGAATTCCGTCCTTAAGACTCGTGAAAAAAATTATATTGAGTAGGAACTCTCAAAATAGATTTAGAGATATTCTGTAGAATCAGCAGGACTTCAGGCTGGTAATAGTAAGTGGGATCAATTCATAGGCATCTGTTTTAAAGAGAGAAAATGTGGATTCAGATACCGTGTAATGTTCCGCAGCCCATTACTTGCTAGATAAACTTCTACATGATTACTTCAGGTGGGTCGCTTCATGGGGTGCTGGGGTGTAATTGTGGGGCCATCTGCTGGAGAAGGAGAGAGCAAACCTGCACATTGTTCCAACCTGATATGGGATGAAAGTGCTTGGCACGTAAAAATTCTGTGAAGCTGGAGATAACACCGCCGCAGGGGACTCCGTAATGAAAGCCGTGAATCATGGCGGTGAGGCAAGTGGATGGTTCAGGCCCGGCGCTGCGCTGTGCTGAACATCTGATCAATCATCACTTTTTATTCTTCTAATGTTTTAATGCTTTTCCCAAGTATGAGTTCGTGTAATAATGTGGATGGTGAGTGCTGCAGAAAGTTCCTCTTGTATAGTATGCTGCCTCTGCTGGTATCTGGACTTTCTGTCATTTTTACTGCTAATGCCTGCTTTCGTTGCCTTTTTGCTGCTGAAGTATAGAAATGAAGGCAATTTTACTCCTACAGATGAAAAGTGCGATGCCTTTACACATGGCTGAGCAATATCCTGAGCAATTGGGGGAGGAGGAGAAACACAAAGGAAGAACAAACAGCAACATACCTATTGGTCCTTGGAAAGCTTTTTTTGATCAACTATGCTCTCTAATATAAAGTAAGAGACGTAGAATAGTAAAGACAAAGACTCCTCCTCACCCTATAATCCCTAAATCCGACGCTGGTGGGAGAGAGAGAAAAAAAACCGTGCAACATGGAAAAGAAAAGTTGGCAATATGGAGATAGATCGTACAAGAGTTGGAGAGTAAATGTTTGTTATGTTTGGTGAATTTGATATCAATTCAAGAGAGGAAAACGTTGTTTGAGGCAGAATCAAGGTCACTGGAGGGAGGAGGAGGTCAATATTTTCGTGATATATTCTCAGATTTCTATAATCATCAGCGTGGTTGATGTTATGTGAACAGAAAAAAAATACAAATCCTTTTTTCATTTCCTCTGAGTGTGTGTTCACTCTTTTATGGAACATTATTTTGTGACACGAGTATTATATAACATATCTCCGTTTATCTCAGTCTTCTTTTCTGGCTGAAATACATTTAATATCTTTCATATGTGTCTTCAGAAGGAGAAAGAGGAGACACACTTAAGAGGAGGAAGAGGAGAGTGGGAGGTGAAGGGAAAGTGGAAAATTAAGAGAACCTGAGGAGGAAACTAAAGAGAGAGAAGGCTTCAGGGGAGGAGGGAGAGAGATGCATTGTGGAT
>JACEEZ010002681.1:195410-200410 GCA_016584305.1 Chionoecetes opilio
TCTATATATACATTTACCAATTAACCCAGTACCATATAATTATACCTGTCTGTTATTTGTATCTGCATCTATTAATATGTCTATTTTTATATGTTTATCTTTGCTATCAATCTATTACACTTAATATATCACGGAGTTTATAATTTATACCACCTGCGTTGCTAGTATACTGTACGTAAACTGTGTTGATTGTGACTTCGTATTCACTACTGCACGTAAATTGTGTGTGTGTGTGTGTGTGTCACTGTGTGTGTGTGTGTGTGTGTGTGTGTGTGTGTGTGTGTGTGTGTGTGGTGTGTGTGTGTGTGTGTGCGCGCGCAAGTGTGCAAGTGTGTGTCTAAGGAGGAAAAAAATTCCAGGCTGCCACTAGAATAAAATAAAATTTAATTCTTCCAACACAACACGTGAAACTTGGGGTCGCAACGCATATACAGGAAGGCAATGGACATATAAATTCCTTTAAAGCCATAGTATCCACACAAGCGTAACTCAACCCCACCTAACACTGGTCTACACTCCCCTTTCTTCCCCCTCCTATCTTTGCTCTCACCTGACAATACCCTGTAGACCATTGTGTTCTCCCTTCCTATACACAAACAAACACACACGCAATACTTACTCCCAAAAACCCGCATCTAGTCCAACCTTCCTTGTATCTCTTCATCCTAAACACAACCCCTGTCTTCCCTTATACCTAACTTCTACTTTAACTGCAGCAATGGAGTAAATGGCTTCAGGGGGCGTCGTTAGGGCTCGTCTACTGATTGCTGTGCCTCTTTATAGCAGTTTGGCGATTAGCGGCGAAATACGACGGAGTTAAAACCTTGCAGGAGATGATGTTGTGATTTGGCGGAAGTTAGGACCTGTGATGTCAACGGAAGGTGTGTGTGTGTGTGTGTACGTGTGAATCTTACAGGTACTACTGGGTCGCAGGTACAATAGTAGTAGGAGTTGTAGTGGCAGTAGAAGTAAAAGTTGTTGCTGTTGTTGGTGGTGGTGTTGTTGCTATATATACTTTTGTGTTAGTAATGGTAGGACACGGTGGTAGCACACACACAAAAGCAAGTCTACTTTAACTTGCATTAGCCTCCATCGCCTCCATTTCTACAACAAAGTATGAAATCCGTTATTGTGGCATAGTTTTTTTTTTTTTCTCTCTCTCTCTCTCTCTCTCTCTCTTTCTCTTCTCTCGCTCGCTCTCTCTCTCTCTCTCTCTCTCTCTCTCTCTCTCTCTCTCTCTCTCTCTCTCTCTCTCTCTCTCTCTCTCTCTCTCTCTCTCTCTCTCTCTCTCTCTCTCTCTCTCTCTCTGGGTTCAGAGAATGCAGTAAATGGTGCAGACACAATTCTATTTCTGCTCACCTAATGGGAACAAGGAAAAATTTAAAGAAAACAGAACTGCATTTAAACTTTTTACTTTTATCGCTTCCCAAAGATAACCGATAAAGAAATATAAAAAAGATACCGTGCCATCTTCAGACTGTTGGCGACCTGATTCCTACCGCTTTAAAGTTATATCATTGGATGAAAAGAACCATAAAGAAAAAAAAAAGTGAGATTTCAGGGGAAACTGACATACATATGAGAAACATATTGCACTATATGTTACTAATAATAGGTGCAGTATGAATAAAAAATATAAAAATACGAGCAATTATATAGATAACTGTACGTGTGATTAATGCGAGAGAGAGAGAGAGAGAGAGAGAGAGAGAGAGAGAGAGAGAGAGAGAGAGAGAGAGAGAGAGAGAGAGAGAGAGAGAGAGAGAGAGAGAGAGAGAGAGAGAGAGAGAGAGAGAGAGAGAGAAGGAATAAGGCACCCATGCTCATAGTAGTGTCATTTGTTCACCAGATTATGTAATATATATTCGCATGGGAAGGCTGTAATATCGCTTGCAAGGCGTGGGAAAGCCGCCTCGCCTCCACGCTGGGATATGTTGGTAAATATTCGTCGGAATCTAATTTAACTTTTCCGTGTTGCAGTTTCGTTTCCAGGTTTCCCCGTGCGTGATTTATTGTCAAATGTGAAAAAGTTTCCTTGTGTTAGTGTTAGTGGATTCCTGAAATTGCTCTAAATATTTGGCGTGCCGAGCCTCAGGACACGAATTTTCCTCATTATTTTGACATGTGTACTCAAGGGAACGAGTGAGAAACAGGGATGACTACAACGTAACCAGGGAGGAGTATTACCTATTATATAACTGTCATTATTTTCACCGTTTTTACATAAGAACATAAGAAAATAAAGAAGCTACAAGAGGCCGTGAGAAAGAGTTACGCAAAAAAAGTTAGTTAAGGGTTAGAAAAGAGTTAAAAAGAAAGAGTTTTGTTACGTTTTTTCTTCCATTGATAAGCTTTGAGAATATTAATTAAAATGGTTGTCTAAATATGACGTCTTACTGAACTGAAACAACCCATAGAGAACTGATATCTATTTTCGCCTACAAAGACTGAATGATACCACGGTGACCCATTGCTATCAGGGGAGTTGAAAAAAATGATCTGAAAGGGGGGAACATCTGGCTGCATCGTGAGGTAAATCTTTGTTTGGTTCTTTTACATGCAAGTTTTGATATATTTCCGATACTAGTACAGCTCTATTTTTCTGCAATATTTTTTGCTGCCGTAGACCAGAGTCCACCTGTGTACAGATCAGCTTATGGCTAAGAGATAAAGAAAATTTTGTCGAAGAGGATTAATCTTACGGCTTTGACAAGCCTATATTCGTGACCGTATTTATATATTTACTGTTAAGGAATTTTCAGTTTTTTTCAGTTTAGTATTTAAGTCTCCCTCTCTCTCTGTCTCTCTCTCTCTCTCTCGCTCTCTCTCTCTCACTCTCACTCTCGCTCTCTCTCTCTCTCTCTCTCTCTCTCTCTCTCTCTCTCTCTCTCTCTCTCTCTCTCTCTCTCTCTCTCTCTCTCTCTCTCTCTCTCTCTCTCTCTCTCTCTCTCTCTCACATATAACAGGAAAAGGGACATATTCGCATTTAAAGCAAAAACTACAGAGTAATTAATTGCCCCTCGAGTGTCATGGCAAGGACACAGGAACGCACGAACCCCTTTGCCGAATCACTTACAATAATCACAACTTCAGCGTCTTTTTCGTCACATCGTCTATACACACCAATCCACTTAATTGCTTCGCGATCACAAACTCTTCAGCAACACGATGCATGTTGTGCGAGAGAAACGAGAGAAATGCATCAAGGGAAATAGTTGCTAAGAGGAAATGCGCCTGTCGATGCTTTTTCTTTTTCTCTGGCGTGTGTGAAATGAAATGTATTCTCTTCTGTTACCTCTCTGGATCACCTGTCGTTGCCTTTCTGGATGTCGTTTTGTAGGAGTAGTTCAGCGTAGTTGTCGTTGATGCATAGTGTGATGAGTAAGGACTTATTCCCGAAGGAAGAAGAGGAAGAAGAATAAGAGGAAGAAGAGAGTAGGAAGGCAGAAAAAGAAAAAAAGAGCAGGAGGAGAAAAAGAAGAGGAAGACAGCAGAAGAAAAAGAAACAGAGGAAGAGGGGAAAGGCAGAAGAAGAAAAAAAAGAGAAGGAAAGCAGAAGAAAAAGTGGAGGAGGAGAAAACAAATAGGAGGAAGGCAGAAGAAGAAAAAGACAAAGAGGAGGAGGAGGAAGAAGCATAGGAGAAAGGGGAGGAAGAAGAAGAAGAAGAGTAGGAGGAGTAGGAGTCAGACAGTCGCATAGCAGCATGACAGCCAGACAAGGACACGACAAATGGTAATAAGGTCTTGTGTTGGCAGTCGACGTCACCCATCGCTAATCACGGCAACCTCGCAGCCCCGCCAGCCAGACACGATCGGCCAACATGCTAATAAGTCCGTCAATCAGGCCTCCAGAGCGACCATTAGCCATCTTCGTAACCTGGGCCATCATCCTCTCTGTCTCTATAAACTCACTCGTTATCCTGCAATATGCTAAACACGCAGCTTATCATGAGGTGTCTTGTGAGTGATGAGAAGCTGTTTTGATTTATGATCTGATGGTGATGGTGGTGATGATGGTAGTGGTGATAGTGGTGATAACCTTTAATGATGATTGTGGTGCTTTGGGTCGCTCAGTGCATTAGCTTAACACTCACACTCACACCCACACCCACACCCACACCCCACACACACACACACACACACACACACACTCACGCAGATGTAGGTCGTTATGTTCGGGCAAGGACGCACAAGGTAAACAAGCAAATAAAGAAACACGCGCAAACTGGTTACCGTATCGCACACGTAATAGAAAACGGAGAGAGAGAGAGAGAGAGAGAGAGAGAGAGAGAGAGAGAGAGAGAGAGAGAGAGAGAGAGAGAGAGAGAGAGAGAGAGAGAGAGAGAGAGAGAGAGAGAGAGAGAGAGAGGTGAGAAAAACAAGGCTGATCCAATGCCAACACGAGAAAACTAAAAGAAAACAACGTTCTGTTCTTTACACCCTCCTTATTTCCCGGGAACAAAGTGGGTCACGGTGCCGGAAAAGAAAGGGGAAAACGGGATGTGACTTTGAGAAGGATTGAGGGATGTTTTTCTTGCTTAAAGGGGTTGTGAGGAAACGGAGCGGGAGGCAGGAGCAGGGGAGGGTGAGTGGGAACACGGGGTGAGAGAGGCAGATGGGTGGGTGGCAGGGAAGTCTGGTGAAGGGTGGTAGGGTGAGGGCAGGGTGAGAGAGGATGGTTGGTGATGGAGGTAAGGATGAGAGGATAAGGGAAGGATTGTGATTTGAAGGATGAGCTTAGTTGGGGAAGGTAGTACGTAAATGTATCGATTTGTGTGTCAGTGAATTTGTCTATTTTGTCTGTCAGATTATGTGACTTAGATTTAATTAGATGCTTATGGCGGATTAGTAAGGGGATGCTAGACTGAAATGATCGCATGAAGTTAAAAATCATGCAAAGAAAAGGATATTTGGTATAACATCTAGATTCATCAGAGGAAAGTTTGTCAGAAAAAATAGAATATCAAACTTCACACGTACAATACCACACATAGGAATTT
>JACEEZ010002681.1:205410-207910 GCA_016584305.1 Chionoecetes opilio
CAATATTTACCGACCACCAGAAGAAAATTTACATGTCTGCCCAACACTAAATTTCTTTCCCTTCCTCTCCAGTGACCACGTCCCCTGACACCATCCTACAACGCACCTCCAACGCACCTCCTCCTCCAAAAGACTAGTGTATCTTGTTCTTAACACTCAAGGGCATTTACGAAACATCCTAGCGCGCATTTATGTACCTTATTTTACGCGGAATACCAATGCTACATCTTTATGCCGTGTAATTCAACCTGTCTTATTATTTTAGTAACCCTAAAATAATATGACCCCAGTGCAATAATTTTAAGCTTGGAGTAACACATTTTACATAATTTTCTATTGTACCTTTATTGTACCCAAAGCCTGCATGACGCCTTATCTCAGACTTGTAACGAACTCGAGTAATGTTCCCATACCGACGCATTTATAGCCACCACCACCACCTCAGCATTTCCACAACACCACACAAGATCCACCACCACCACCACCTTCCACCTTAAAACTCCCGTCGCCTCCCTCCTTCCACTTCCCCTTTTTATTATGCCTCGCCTCCTCACTTAGCACATCTTCTCCTAATATAGTATAATATAATCTGCTCCATATTCCTCTTAAGGGACTACTTCCGCCAAAACATACCGTGAGCCACAAGCTTTTAAGGGTCGTGAATCGTTTAAATGGGTAGTACCGAGTGAGCCGTTTCGATGAATGGATCCCGTAATGTGAACCACTTGTTTGAGATTCTTCCACATCCACGCATATACCTTTTTTATTCTCATCTTCACTCTTCCTTTCCTTCCTCTTCCCTTCCTCCTTCTCTCGCTAGGAAAATGGAGGGAACGAAGGGTTTTCAAAAGCGCCGAGGGGACAGGAAGCTCCCAGTCGGTCGACCAAAGATATTCGAAGCCTCATGAATCTCTGTATTAGAGACGGAAGGTTCAATTGAGCGAATCCGACGAGTGTTATTTACTGCGGCCGCTGAGTCGAGCGTAAATCCAGGAACTACAAAGACACGGACCTCAATTGCTTCAAACTTTATCGAATCACTTAAATTGAGTTGATTTCCAGACATCTTTGTTTGGGAACTCATATGAGAGAGTCAGATCTGATTGTACTTGCAGGATTAGCGATGCCACACGTGTTGACTTCGGATTGGATCACCATATTGACTGCTGATGAGGAGCACGATGAGGCCCAGTGTGGAGGTGCCAAAGGAAAGGATGTTGCTGACGGCCGTTCAAAGGCGTGTGGGAATTACTGTGATTTTCATAGGCAATGCACACTACCATTTTTTGCCCAGTCAGTGCATTATAAGCTCACGCGTCATGTTGTGTTACCTATCGCTGCCTTTTCTCACTTATTCCTTCGATACAGTTTATGTTTTTTGAGTTTGTATGTATTGTGACCTAATAATCTATGAATTAACGAATCAGTTGATGGTTATTCATGGTTATTTATTATATGGTTGAGTGTTAAAGTGTTAAAGTGTTAAAGTGTTATTGCAGTGAGTAGTTTATATTTGAATGTGTTGGGTTTTTTACTTACTGAATGTCATATTTTCATGTATTTCTTCCTGTTACGGTTAAGTCTATATCTCCTTTTTGACGCCTATATTCCCTCTTTTCTTTCTCTTTGCTTCCTACTTCTTCGACGACCTCTTCATTGTCTTCATTTTAGGCGTTAATTTTCGTTCGTTTCCTCGTCCTTTTCCTTGGTCGTTCTCGTCTATACTTTTGTTTTCTGCGTTGCTGTTTTTTTTGCTTTTCTCCTGGGTGCTCTTTCTCTTCATATACCTTCACTACTTTTTTTCCTTGCTCGCTCCTTCTTTTTTCCTGGTTTCTTTCGTTTTCTCTCCTATACCTCCTCCTGCACCTCTTCATCCTATTGTTTTCACTCCCCCCTTCACATTCTTTGCGTTTGCATTCCCTCTACCTCTACCAACATTTTCTTGTACATAAAATATCAGCCTTTTATATTATTTTCCGTCACCAAAAACTCTTTCTTTTCCTGCTTCTCACTGTTTTCTTTCACTGGCTCCCCCTCTTTCATTCGCTCCTCCCCAGCCACCCCTTGAAGGCAGGAACACACACACAAACACACACACACACACACACACACACACACACACACACACACACACACACACACACACACACACACACACACACACACACACACACCCACTGACACCACACTCTAATAAAGCCAAACACGATGCAGGCCAGTACACGAAACCACAGCACGAGCGTGGTGCGCCAAGGCAAATGGAGAAATGCAGGAGGTATGATAAAAAAAAAAGGACAAGCAATTCAAGACAAGAAACGAGATTGCGCAGAGGAATTAAAAGGAAGAAAAAAAATAGGACAAACATCAAATAAAGATAAAGAAATTCAGAGAGAAATTAAAAATTAAAATAAAATAGCGCTGTTGAAATTTATAAAAGATCCAGAAGGTAAAAATGCAGCGTGATGAAAGACTTATTGATCAAAAGTTACTGTAACTGATG
>JACEEZ010002681.1:210410-220410 GCA_016584305.1 Chionoecetes opilio
CTGAAAGGGAGAAGACTACACACACACTCTCTCTCTCTCTCTCTCTCTCTCTCTCTCTCTCTCTCTCTCTCTCTCTCTCTCTCTCTCTCTCTCTCTCTCTCTCTCTCTCTCTCTCTCTCTCTCTCTCTCTCTCTCTCTCTCTCTCTCTCTCGCTCGCTCGCTCGCTCGCTCGCTCTCTCTCTCTCTCTCTCTCTCTGCTCTCTCTCTCTCTCTGCTCTCTTCTCTCTCTTCTCTCTCTCTCTCCTCTGCTCTCTCTGCTGCTGCTCTGCTCTCTCTCTCTCTCTCTCTCTCTCTCTCTCTCTCTCTCTCTCTCTCTCTCTCTCTCTCTCTCTCTCTCTCTCTCTCTCTCTCTCTCTCTCTCTCTCTCTCTCTCTCTCTCTCTCTCTCTCCTCTCTCTCTCTCTCTCTCTCTCTCTCTCTCTCTCTCTCTCTCTCTCTCTCTCTCTCTCTCTCTCTCTCTCTTCTCTCTTCTCTCTCTCTCTCTCTCTCTCTCTCTTCTCTCTCTCTCTCTCTCTCTCTCTCTCTCTCTCTCTCTCTCCTCTCTCTCTCTCTCTCTCTCTCTCTCTCTCTCTCTCTCTTTGTCGGTACTTATCATTACGGCGTCGGGTTCGTGCATGTATAGAAATCCGATTTTCGTCCTCCCCTGAGACATGTAGGCGAGCTGTAATCACGGCAAGGTAACAAGGTGATACGAAAAGCGACCCAAAAAAGTACACTGGTACCTTTTTTTTCCATTGCATTTTTCTATTCTTTCCCTGAGACTGGAGGGGAAAAAAGAAAACAGATTTGCTGCCCCTCACTGTGGACAAGGTTGAGGGTGGGGAGGTCAGGTTTGAGGGGATGAGGGAGAGAAGGTACTAGGCAGGGAGGGAAGAACTGAGTCAATAATAGAGGAAGGGAGGGAAATGGAAACAGCTGTAGCCACAAGTTTTGGTGGAGGGTGAGGAGAGTGTGTGCAAGAGAGAACCACTTAACGCTTGCTAACTCATATCTGCACCTGTTGTGGGTTGTTAATGGACAAGGACACACATGCACAACCCCTCACAAGTCACAACCCCTTACCTGGACTGACCTAGCACGCCCCCAACACCTAGGTAGCACTTACTCACCTGCATCTGCGAGGGTTACATTTTGTGGTGCCGTTTAAGTGCTGTTAGGCGCTTGATACAGATTATGGCGCTGGGAAAGTATGAATATAGGTTTTGATAATGGAGTTTGCGTTAAAAGGGTCCACTGCAGCCACCTCGCCCAGTCTAAGTGATTCAAGGGATTATTTAGAGTATTTGTGAATAGTATTTTCTATTGTGGACACACGTTACGTAGTTCTAAAGGTAAATAGAGACTAATTTACGATATTAGGAGGTGATACGTGATGGCGTAGGAGGAGGCGCTCACACACACACACACATACACAGACACATACACACACACACACACACACACACACACACACACACACACACACACACACACACACACACACACACACACACACACACACACACACACACACACACACACACACACACACACACACACAAGGAACCAGCCGCCCATGTAGCTCCCTCCGCGGCAGTGCTACTTCAATACCCATGAAATATTCAGTCCACCTCGTCAGTCGCCGGCCCCACACTAAAGATTCTAAGGATAAATACACGAGGCTGGAGGCAGTGCGTCAGCCATCCCGAGGATTAACTGAGATCCCTTCTTGCCTCCCTCCACCCCTGACCTTGCTCCCCCTCACCCGCCGCCCCATTCAACCCACATAAAAACTTCACCCACCACCCGCCTTCCTGCCGTTATCTACCCTTCTCCCTTTCATTTCCCTTTCCCTCTTCGCCTCGCACAAAAGCCACGTAACAGCAAAGAAAAAACATACAACCCGCACTGGGACACGGGCCTCTTTTTTTTTCCTGTTGCCTATCACCCTTATCGTTTACTTTCTCAAATAATAAAACAGTCAAGTTGACGTTCCCAGAGGACAGTGGTAAGGCGACACCCTTTCCGCCTCTGGTTCTAAAGCCTCGCTGCTCCTGCCTCCCCTCCCCCTACCGCCGCCCGCCCGTCACGACTCGCTGCCAGGGGATTCCAGCCACACTAAGCTGTCCCTCTCCGCGTCAAAGCATGAAAATTTTATTTTTTCCACTGAATTTTTAAATGAGTTTTTCGTGTACATGCATATTATCCTACGTTCCATCCTTATCGGCATTCTGTCGCTCCACCTTTTGTATATTAATATATTCGAACTGTACTCAGACGTTCTTCAGCCGCGGGTTCTTTGGCTTTGTATTCATAACTACGGTAATGAAGTTAAATGCAGCCCTTAATTTGCCTTGCCATGGGGCACATAATCTCATTTATGATCGTGTGGCAGAGTGGTGAGAGGCATATTGGGGACGTGTCGCATCTCACCAAGAAGTCAGCCACGCTTGGGCCTGTGCTCACGGCCTTCCACTCAGCTTCACGAAACATGGTTATGGTTTTGACCAATAGCTTCCTCCAAAAAAAAAATAGTTATCATATCCGCCTCGGGTAGGGCTTAAAAGGGTAACGCTGTATCAAAGGCTATGCACTAATTGCCAGTCGCTTTATGTAGATATAATTCCCAGTAAATGTAGATAAACAATAATATCCCCTTGCTGGAAATTCCCGAAAGTGTTGCCATCTGGCGAGCAAAACACATGTTCCGCTTCTCTTTATAAATACATGTAAACCTGGAGTAATGAATGCCAGCTATTACTGTTAATGGGCTGGAGATTAAATGGAGAGGAGGATGGGCTGGGTAATTAGCTAATAGGGATTATAACCCTGCTAGGACGCTGTTCTGAACGGGATTCGAGAGAGACAGGCCTAATGGAGGCTCAATCACCTGTAAGTAGATGACGTCACTTCAGGGGACAACGACGGATAAAATTGTTTTGGAATCGTCCCCCACCTCGAGGGGACGCCCGAGGGGTCGCAATTCCCGAGGGAGTTGAGACCCCAGGTAATATTTCTTAGTTTGTTGTTAAACTGGAAGTGTCGTGTTTTTAGCTCAGATGAGATAGGGGAAGGAGGCTTCCGGCTGCTGCTGCTGCTGCCTCCGCTGACGTTTTAAGTAATCGTGGTACCAGTTCTAGATTGTACTGTCATTATGATGATTACTATCACTATTAGATATATCACTTATAATTATTATTAGTAAGTAGCAGCAGCAGTACTAGCAGAAGTAGTAGTAATAGTAGTAATAGTAGTAGTAGTAGTAGTAGTAGTAGTAGTAGTAGCAGTAGTAGTAGTAGTAGTAGTAGTAGTAGTAGTAGTAGTGGTTTTCAGCTCCCATTTCTGTAGAATCAAATGTCAATACTTTCTTACAATGGCGGTGTTGGTAGACTGTTGATGCAAGGGAGTGTGGTTGGTTTACTTTGTCTTCCGTGTGTTTCCCTAGTAACGGTGTGGCTTTCACCCAATTACCATACCTCTTTGTACTCCGATAGTTCACTACCTCGCTCCTTCATATCGCCTCCGAACAATGAAATGTATTTATGGATATCAAGATGTTTGTATTGTGGCTGTAATATTTTTGTAACGTATAGTGGATGAACACACTTGAACTCCACACAAACTCCACCTTTCCTTCCACCTACACCCAACTTCACCAGCTGTTGCGGAATGGGAGTGTGGGAGGGGAGTGGGAGAGGGATGAGTGGCGGCCGGGAAAGGAAAAGTTGGTGTGATGCGAATGGAAGCTTCTAAAGATACTGTGGAGGAGCGGATAGGCAGTCCAGCTCTCACATGAATAAGATAGCTGCACACACACACACACACACACACACACACACACACACACACACACACACACACACACCTGCCATGTATGTATGTGTGTATGTGTATGTGTGGGGGAAAGGGTGTAGCTTTAGGTGGCTCGAAATAGTACTCACTTTATTGCATGCGATTTTTGTTTCGATTTTCTGGTCGTGTTTCTTTACTTTCACCATATTATATTGAAATCCATATCACCAGGAGCATTCGATGACATTTTTTTTCTTTTAATGAATAACGCTAAACACACCCTGACTCGGCAGTAATAGCAAAAAAAAAAAGGCGAAAAGAAAAGGCGTGTAGCAATATTCCGGACGCTGATTATTTATTGGTTGCTTGACGAACTTTGGGCTTCAGTCAATATTGTTTTACTGTCTTCTCTTCTTTCCAATTGGATCGCAGTGTGGCATTGGTAAGACCCACGCAGTGACCTGTTGTTGACCTCTGAACCCTGACACCTGAGAGGGCTGGTGAATTTATAGAGAAAAACAATTTATGAAGGAAACATCGTCGTCTCTCTAGAGTTTAGATACATGTCACTTCTATTTTCATGTTTGCGCCTATGCTTTTAATCCCCGGAGGACACCAGGAGATAGGTATACAGAGACTTGAAGAAAGGGATAAAGAGGGAGGAAAGGAGTGATAAACGAGGCAGAGAAAGGGGGGAAGAGAAGGAGAGACTGACACTAAGGGAGAAGTTGAGGGCAGGAAAATAGAAAAGTGGATCGATGGGGAGTGAAGAGAAGACGAGGAGGTCTTTGTCCTGCCAAGTACTAACTAAGAGTGATGAGAGTTCTGATGACACGAAGAAAAAGCACGAAGGAAGGAAGGAAGGAAAAACACACTGAAGGGAAGAATAGTAGAGAAGGAAAAAAGAAAGATATAAAAACGTGGGATGATAAAATTAATGCAGGAAGGGAGATAAAAAAATATACTCGCGAACCTTATAAAGAAATCAAACATTAACAGAAAGCAGTCGCATTGATAATAGTAATGATAACAACCATGATAATGATACTATTTCTAGGTAGTAGAATGGAGGACATTGATTGGATTTGTTATTTTAGAGTAGTAGTAGACCTGATTATTTTTTTAAGACTTAACCCTCCAGTCTTCTTCTTCCTACATCCATACATCAGGTTTTATAGTTCCTGACTGACTGTCCGTATGTCTAGCAAGGCAGTAGTGGTTCGCCTCTTACATTGTTTCTGTTTCTGGTTATATTTTTTTATTCTTCTTATTCCCGTCGTGATTTTAAGGCGAGGTATTGCGTTCTTGGTATTTTATCTTATTTCATTTTTCTGGCTGACGGCTGCTCTGACGATAAAAGAGATTCCGGAAATTACTTGAAAATAGCTATCTTGAGCGGTGGATTTTTTATACACACACACACAACACACACACACACACACCACACACACACACACACACACACACACACACACACACACACCACACACACACACACACACACACACACACACACACACACACACAACACACACACACACACACACACACACACACACACACACACACACACACCACACACACACACACACACACACACACACACACAACACAACACACACACACACACACACACACACACACACACACACCCCACACAACACACACACACACACACACACACACACACACACACACACACACACACACACACACACACACACACACACACACACACACACACACGCACGCACACACACACACACACACACACACACACATACACACACACACACACACACACACACACACACACACACACACACACACACACACACACACACCACACACACACACACACACCACACCACACACACACACACACACACACACACACACACCACACACACACACACACACACACACACCGGGTGTTAGTCGGGGTTTGTGACCTGCTCTCCGGGGTGGTGGCTTCGGCCAACACTAAGCACTAAGGATGAATGATAAAAAAATGTTGATATGGAGACGTGGCCATACGAGCGTTGCTCTGGCCCTGTAAAATACAACTAGATGAATACAACTAGATGAATACACACACACACACACACACACACACACACACACACACACACACAAAACACACACACACACACACACACACACACACACACAAGCACACAAATACACACACACACACACACACACACACACACACACACACTAAGCAAGGGGCTTACACCAAATAAGAGGATTGGCTTATATTTTGAGTTTTTACAGATTCTTCACTTTTCCTTCTTGTAACGTGTCATAAATGTCGTGTCGTAAATTCCAGTCTTCTCGATATATTTATAAGTAATTAATAAAGGTAATAAAGCTAATTATTTCTTTGGGTTTGGATTCCATTTTGACAGTCTTGTTTATACTATTAAGTTCTTTTTGTTTTTCGAGTCTACTTGCATTCATGATTATTCGTGATTACTTGACGTTCATGTCTTACTAAGTGTTTTGTTTCCATTTCTCATTAAGTCACTTTCTTTCTTTTTGTCTGTATTTCTCACTTGCTTATATATTTTTTCTTTGCACTTCACCACCTCTTCCTTTCTTCCTCCTCCTCCTCCTGTCCTCCTCCTCCTCCTCCTCCTTCCTCCTCACCCGCTCCTCCGTTTCTTCCTTTTCTTACTTCACTTCTCTTTATATTTTTGTTGCCATTCAAATACGACCTGGAAAAAATAACTTTCATATATTCCTTTTGCCTCGCTCTTCTTGCGTTCAATTTTTGTGTTTTCCCTCCCTCATGTCTGTTTTCTCACCCCACTCTCTCCTTGGCTCTCTCTCTCTACCTCTCTCCCTCCCTCCTTCCCTCCCTCATCAGCCCCCTGTTGCTCCCCTTCTCTTCTTATTGTCTCTCCCTTCTCCCCACTTCTTGCTCAATAATAGAAGAGAGGCCCTGAGAAAAAGATTTGGCTCAGCGAGAGATAAAGAGCATTAAGTCAAGGAATAAAAATCATTCTTGGGTACGAGAGAGAGAGAGAGAGAGAGAGAGAGAGAGAGAGAGAGAGAGAGAGAGAGAGAGAGAGAGAGAGAGAGAGAGAGAGAGAGAGAGAGAGAGAGAGAGAGAGAGAGAGAGAGAGAGAGAGAGAGAGAGAGAGAGAGAGAGAGAGAGAGATAATTCTATTGATATGTTCTTTTTATCAGGTTATTCTCAAACGAAAAAGGAAATATTTCAACTGGTTTTTTTCTGCTATCGTGTGACGCATGATTTGTTATATGCGATATCAAAAGGTTATTTATTCCATTGCTTTCTCTTCCCGTTTTCATTTGAAATGGTCTTTGTCAATCGATAATGATATCCCTGTTAAATAATTATACCCTAAACATGTTCCTCTGCACCCCACCTCAAGTCAGGCAAATATCTCATACATAATAAACGGCCTGTCATAAAAAAAAATATAGCGTTTTCTTCATCAAACTTAGTGATGTTACATGTAAATATACTCAAAAATAACTCAAACGACCTTGTTTGATTAACGAGTCAAGGTTTCAGTATTTTTCTTTTCTTTTTACAAGCATCACAGTTGTCTTACGGGTCCCTGAATATCCCTAGTTAATACACTTCAATATTTCTTAATCCTCACAAACCTTTGATTCGCGCGCAATGTTTACTCGTATGCATGGTGGGCTCAAGCTCTTGCAATATTTACACCCTGCCTGACTGCCCCGCCCCGCCGCCGCTCTACCCAGATTAATAACTGAAATTGGATTATTTTCTGCGAGGAATTGAATTAGAATCTGAATGCAGGAAATGGAAAACTTAATTGCAGGGAGCCGCACCTCGCATGTTGTTTACCGTGTAGGTGGAAGAGGTTGGAAAAGGAGGAAGAGAATGGAGAAGACACAAAAACGGTAGAAGAAATGGAAGAGAACTGAAAAGAAGAGCAAGAAAAAAGGGAGGTGATAAAAATCGTGTAGGAAAGGAGACAGGAAATGGGGTAAAAATTGTGAGAAAGAGATGGAGGTGGAGGGTGACACACAAAAACAAAACTTGAAAGGAGGAAAAGAGCAGAGGGAGGAAGAGAAACATAAAATCTTGATAAAAGTGAAAGTCTTACTCAGAACCGAAGTCGTTAATAATCCAAGTCTGGAACATCTAAAACAACAAAGATGACTTGATTTTTAAGGAATAAGGACACATAATAATACCTAAGAAAGGAAAGACAGCTAGGAGAGAAAAACATTGGGGCAAAGAAGGAAGAAAAAAAGGTGAAAAACAAGTCAAAAGGATGAAAAACACTTCAGGTGGAATAAGGGGGAAGAAATTTTCGGGAAATCTTCATGAAAATTGCGAAACAAAGGGAAGAAACTTGAACACTTTGCGAATAAATGACCGTGTAAATGGGGTGAAAGTTTGCTGGAGAGAGAGAGAGAGAGAGAGAGAGAGAGAGAGAGAGAGAGAGAGAGAGAGAGAGAGAGAGAGAGAGAGAGAGAGAGAGAGAGAGAGAGAGAGAGAGAGAGAGAGAGAGAGAGAGAGAGAGAGAGAGAGAGAGAGAGAGAGAGAGAGAGAGAGAGAGAGAGAGAGAGAGAGAGAGTTTATGACACTTATTATATCCTTGTAACGTGAGACTTTAAAACAATTAGTGGTTTAGTTCCTGAATACTATTTCAAACCATAATGTGACGTGAGACAGACACACAGACAGACAGACAGACAGACAGAAACAAACGTACAAATAATATAGACTGAGAATAAGATATCGCTTACTGTTCTTTTAAGACAAGCTATGACATCAGAACTCTCTTAAAATAAGGCCTGTGATTGATTGCCTGTCTAATATAACTCGAAGGCTCTTATATCGTATTGGGAAGGGAACAGATATGTAATGATTAACTCACTCATATCACTCAATTTCCCGAGGTAATTTAGTTCGCGGCTTGAAAGGCCTGTTATACGAAGAACCGATTATACCTCCCCTCCCCCGTGACTCTTAATCTTAGAATGAGGAGGAACCATATGCCGATAAGTCAAAAGCGGGCTGTTTGTGACTTTGTGAGTGTGTGTGTGTGTGTGTGTGTGTGTGTGTGTGTGTGTGTGTGTGTGTGTGTGTGTGTGTGTGTGTGTGTGTGTGTGTGTGTGTGTGTGGTGTGTCACTCACACACACACACCACACACACACACACACACACACACACACCACACACACACACACACACACACACACACACACACACATACATACACACACACACACACACCAACACACACACACACACACACACACACACACACACACACACACACACACACACACACACCACACACCACACACACACACACACACACATACACACACACACACACACACACACACCAACACACACTTGACTAACCAACTAGATGACAAAGAGCGGAATGGTTTACATAACTAATATTGACATTTCCCGAAGGTCTTGCAAGACGGAACATAGAGAGAGAAGGAAAGAGATCAATCAATCAATCATTGGGGGCATACGCCGGGGGGCGCGTCGCCTCGCCCACCCTACGACGCCACTCCCGGGGGTCACCACGCGCGAGTTCCCATGCAGGCTCCTTTCCCATACCAAGCAGCTCTCGACAAGAAACATCAACTTGCCCCAGTCACGAGCCTTGTGGGCGCCCCCTTGGCCTCCTCCACGCCGGATTGTCTCTTACAGATACAACCCGATGGGAAGGATCGGTTTCAGGGTAGCGTGCCACATGCCCATATAGCCGAAGTTGGCGCTGACGGGCTATGCAGGTAATAGGCCTCGATTCAGTCTCACGGTGCAATCGCTGATTTGACACGTAATCATCCCAGCGATACCCCATGATTCTGCGAAGACACTTATTACCAAAGGCATTGATTCGTCTCTTCAAGTCACTATTTAGTGTCCATGTCTCACAACCAGAGAGTAAGACAGGGATCACAAGCGACTTGAAGATCCGGATCTTTGTCCTCCTGCACAGGTACCGACAACGCCAAATACTCCCGCTGAGCGAGTCCATAACACCGTGGGCTATGCCAATCCGTCGTAAGACTTCTTGACGTGACCCGCCGTCATTATGGACTGCGCTACCAAGGTATGTAAAACTTTCCAAGATCTCAATGTCCTCGCCACACGCATGAACAGACTGTACTGCTTCATCTAGTAAGTCTCCAAATACCTGGACCTTGGTCTTGAGCCAGGAGACCTCAAGTCCCAAAGGCTTTGCCTCCT
>JACEEZ010002681.1:232910-257910 GCA_016584305.1 Chionoecetes opilio
GGAGGAGGAAGAGGAGGGCCGTTAAGGGGGTCAACGCTTCTTGATAATGTTAGTCACGTGTCTCCTACTTTCCTTTTCTCTTTTCCGTATCTTTTCATACCAATTTTGTCCTTTTTTCTGGTTTGAATTTACACTCTTTTTTTTTGTCATTATTCATCTCTCTCTCTCTCTCTCTCTCTCTCTCCCTCCTCTCTTCTCTCTCCCCCCTCCTCTCTCTCTCTCTTCTCTCTCTTCCTCCTCTCTCTCTCGTCTCTCTCTCTCTCGCTCTCCATGCTCTCTCTCTCTGCTCTCTCATCCTCGCTCTCGCTCTCTCCTCTCGCTCTCGTCTCTTTCTCTCTCTCTCGTCTCTCCTCACTCTCTCATCCTCTCCCTCTCTCATCTCTCTCGTCTCTCTCGCTCTTCTCTTTCTCCTCTCTCTCTCTCTCTCGCTCTCGCCCTCTCTCCTCTCCTCCTCTCCTCCTCTCTCTCGTCATCCCATTCTCTCGTCTCTCTAACTCTCTTCTCTCCTAATCTCTTTCTCTCTCCTCTCTCTTCAGTCTCGTCTCCTCCTTCTCGTCACTCTCTATCTCTACTGAACTACCTTTATCTCCTGTCATTTCGTTGTTTCGACTTTTATTATCGTTCTTATGCTCTGCTCCGTCTAGAGGTCCATAGTCTGTAGCAAACTCGCATTATGAAATTAGTTATGCAAGTTTGGATTTCGAAATAATCGGCTTATTATACATATGTCATTGTTATTGTTATTGTTGTTATATTATTGTTATTATGTTATTGTTAGTCCATTCCTGCTTCCTTTTTCACATTGGTTAATGAAATATATTTGCGTATCAAATTTCAAGCAATGATAAGATTACAAGAAAAATGTGATATTAGGGTATCCTATCAATAAGGTTTTCTGAAAATAAGAATTGAATCAGAACTCATCAGAACAACATATTTCCTTGTATTTTCATAACTCGGTGGCTTTACCGAAGTTCCCTTTAGGAATAGTAATGATATTGACAATTATTCAGGAGACACAGAGCAGAGAAAAGGTTGATTCAGTGGCCAATACCGACCTCGCCTTCCCTCAGGGGCTAGGCCTTGCATATTTCATGGGCTTGAGAGAGAGAGAGAGAGAGAGAGAGAGAGAGAGAGAGAGAGAGGGGAGGAGAGGAAAGAGAGGAGAGAGAGAGAGAGAGAGAGAGAGAGAGAGAGAGTGTATGTGTGTTTCTGTTTTAAGTATTAGCTTCTTATTTTATTTTACATATATATTGTAACCCTGTTCGTTAAACCAATTTTTCGATTAAGAGAAATAATGAATCGTAAACTCCAGCGCACAGGATTGCAATAGAAGCTCCGGTGATACAACGAGGCTAATGCGAATAGTATAATTTCATCCACTAACTCCAACATGTTTCTGTGAATTAATCTGGACTGGAGAAACAATTATGTGATGAGGCGACACAGATACGTAAGTTTTTAGCACACAATCAAGAGACTTAGGCAACATGTAATAATTCCTGGGAAGTAATTAACCTTGTTCACTATTTTCATGAGAACAGACTCGCTGATTTTGAAGACCGTTTCTCTTGCGTTTCTCTTCTTTCTTCATTGTTTCAATATTAATCTCGTTGTAAATTGAAGTACGTGGAAAAATAATAAAATAACTAGCTCATGTATGATTATTTGGTGTTTATAATATTTTTCAGGGACATGGCTTTAGAGGCTTTATATTGACCAACTCTCGGGCATTATTACATCCACAGAGCAAACATATGCAATACTTCCGTCACTTCAACATTTCAACACACTGCTCAGAAAATAAAACATGACATAAGCCCGGTCGGTATATTTACACTCATTGGCGTTGTGTAACTACGTATGAATAATAACAAATATGAAACGTTCTTTACCTAGATGAGTGAGATAGTTTATACCAAGTGTCACGAAGAAAAAGCTATGCCGTTTCATATATCATATTATAAGGATTCCTTGACGCTACATGACAGGCAACACGAAGAATCCAATCCCTTACATGCAACCGGCGTTAATTCTCGTCACAAATATGCTAACTAAACACGTCCCAACACTGTGTTTCACTAATCATCTAGTTAGGTAAATCTGGCTACTCGTTTATGATTTATTACGGCTCGTGATATGTTTCATGTATATGTTTTCCCACGTTTAAATCAACATAGATCAATAGAGAGCATGTGATGTAAGAAAATATCTGAAATGGTTGTTGTTTATGTATATGTCCCCGTTATAATTCCCAAAGTAGATCTTGTTGAGGAGCATCTGATGTTACGGAAATATCTGAAATGGTTGTACGTATTTAACCAAAAGGAAACAGATAATATTTCCAAAGGGGATTTGCAAAAGCTTGTTTACCTGTTGTTAATTCTTGTTTCCTCATCACTGGCGGCGTAGGACGATCATTAACCGGAATCGTAATCCAGAATATTGCAAGCAGATATTGCAAACATGACATGAAGGTTTCGATATGATTAATTGCATCATATTTTGGATTTTTAGGTTTATTGAACTGTGTGTTGGGTGAGCTTAGAGTTTACTAATGTGTGATAATTATGAACAGAAAGCACATGAATGATAAGATAAGATACTTTGATCCTATCTAGACACTTTGCAAGTCCCAACGACAAGGTTATTGACTATACAAAGTGCCACCACGCCAGGATGAACCTGGTGGGAACCTATTGGGATCGAACGCAGGGACGTTGCACGCGAACCCACACCTCTACCAACCGAGCCACCCTGACGGGTACACATGAATGATCAGTTTCGTTTGCGTTTTATCAAGTTAAAGCTAATACGAAACATATAATTTATTCCGATTTATAAAACAGCAACAAAAATAAGTTATCTTGGCCACAGTATCGTTTTTCAAAACTTTTTCTTTTCATATTAACCATGTAGAATCCCACCTTGTATTAAGTATAACATTAATATAACCCTAAATATTTCAGTGACCATTTGTTTGATGTCTCTCTCTCTCACACACACACACACACACACACACACACACACACACACACACACACACACACACACACACACACACACACAACACACGCACGCACGCACCCACCCACCCACCCACCCACCCACCCACCCACACCACCCACACACACACACACACACACACACACACACACACACACACACACACACCACACACACACACACACCACACCACACACACACACACCACACACACACACACACACACACACACACACACACACACACACATCACACACAACAACACACACACACACACACACACACACACAACACACACACACCACCCCACCACCACCCACCCACCCACCCACCACACACCCACACTAAATAAACCGTTTCACTCTCCATGTTGTGACGGACGAGAGACAAGTGAGCGAGATGGAACAGTGGTATTGTTCATGTGCTGTGTGTGAGAGTATAAAGGTTCGGTTTATGACTCGCAGGAAGTGTGTTGCTTTATCTTCACTAAATGCAGTTTGCAAAGCGACACACGGATCAGTTTTCACTCGTGCTGCAAAATAATTAACATTGAAAAGTCAGGAATTTTCTGACACTGCAACAATTGAGTCTGAGAATTCATAATGTGAATATAAAATGTACAGCGACAGTTAGTAAAGGAAGGATTAGATCTACATTAACAAAATTAACTCAGAATATGTAACGATAATTGTGAGTGAAGGCATTGAGAAATTACACAACAAGAAAGACTGGAAGAATGTTTATCAGCCTTAAAAATGTATGTTAAAAATGTGTCTTTCCTTTCAAAACATTCCATTATCCAAGGTCTTAGGCACGAACAATACTTCATCACATCCTCTTCTCACACATTTAGTCTTCCTTCCTTCTCCATTCTCCATTTTATACACCCATTTTTACAACCTTCCAACTTTTTTATATTTCACAAGCGTCCCATTTGCACCCTTCTTCCTGCCCATTTTACCACTCATACCCTCTTTTCCTAACCATTCGTTGCCTATCCCTTTATCCCTTACCTCTTCCCTATCCTCATCCTTATCTTTCCCTTTATCCTCTCTCCACATTAACCCTCATTCCCCTATCATACTCCCTCGTCCTTTCTCCTCATCTGTCTTTCTCTCTCCGCCTTGTCCTCGCTCTCTCCCCAAAACCTTTCCCGCTCATCTCTCTTTCCCATGGCCAGCAGAAATAGAGGCTCTTCGTGGTAACTCAGGGATAACTTACGGCCCAGATTAGTGATCGTAACTCATTCCTATTGGCTCTTTTAATCGCTCCCTCCGTTCCGCAATACATTCCCAGTGAGATATATATACACTAAGCAGGAGGAGATAGGCGAGCGGGGCTGTGAGAACGCCTGCAAACTAGGGAAAGGGTCGGCGAGAGAAAGGGTGAGTTTGCGATGCGAATTAAGAAAATCGTCTTAGGAAGTTGCGTGGGAGAAAAGTGCAAGGAATTACGTATGATCGAGTGTCTGTGTTCTTATCAATATTTTGTTTTTTACTATGATGGTTGGGGAAAAATGCCTGGGGAATGGAATGGGGAGGTATATATGTGTGTATCTTTGGTGAAGGGAAGTAAAATGTTAGGTTTATTTAGTTTCACAATGAGTTTTCTTGTTTTAGAATAAAGTGGTTCTCGTTTGGTTGAGCTTTATTTGAGTTCATGTTTCATCTGTATTTTTTTCGTTTTCTAATGTTAGATTTCGCTTCTTTTGCTCACGTTCCTGTTGAATCTCCTCATATTATTATTATTATCTTGCTTTCTGGGAACTCTCTCTCTCTCTCTCTCTCTCTCTCTCTCTCTCTCTCTCTCTCTCTCTCTCTCTCTCTCTCTCTCTCTCTCTCTCTCTCTTCTCTCCTCTCTCTCTCTCTCTCTCTCTCTCTCTCTCTCTCTCTCTCTCTCTCTCTCTCTCTCTCTCTCTCTCTCTCTCTCTCTCTCTCTCTCTCTCTCTCTCTCTCTCTCTCTCTCTCTCTCTCTCTCTCTCTCTCTCTCTCTTTCTCTCTTTCTCTCTCTCTCTCTCTCTCTCTCTCTCTCTCTCTCTCTCTCTCTCTCTCTCTCTCCTCTCTCTCTCCTCTCCTCTCTCTCTCTCTCTCTCTCTCTCTCTCTCTCTCTCCTCTTGACAGATGTTTTCCTTCTTTACTCTATCATCCCATCACTCATCCGCCCTTTCCCATTTCTTATCGTTCTGTCTCGCATATTTCCCCCCTTTCACCGAATGTTTCTGTGCCATCCCTCTGTCACCTCTTTCTCAAGCTTTTCACCGCCTCGTATATATTCCCTTTTCCTTTCGGCTATGGTGCCTATCCTCTCCCTCCTCCCTTTGCCCTCCCCTCTAGTGCCTCCAATAATCCTCGTCATCGATGAGAGAAGAGAGGGAAAAAAGACAATAAATTTCCATATATTTCCTCTCTCGGGGGCGTTTGTAGAGACCCGAGTGGATGACAGCTGACGGACGGGGACGGAGAAAGGGAGTTCTGTGGTGAAGGATATTCCGAGAAGAACACACAATTGGGATAAAAGCTAGGAAAAGGAAGAGACATATACAGTTTTCGGGAAAGATAGATCAGAAGAAATAAAAGTGATTGATTGACACGAGCTTGTTCATATAGGGATAAAGAGAGGCTTGTGCATAGAGATAAAGATGATGAAGAAAATACAGTAAAGAGAGATACAGAGACGACAGACAGGCAGACAGACAGACAGACAGACAGACAGACAGGGAAGAATCAGAAATATTGACACAAAAAAGAGACCCTATTTTGACATTGAGATAGGTAGATTGACAGATAGGTAAAATGACATGAATAACCCGATTTATCTTTATTTACCATGCATATAAGGAGGTAAAATGACATGAATAACCCGATTTATTTTATTTACCATGCATATAAGGGATTTGATATGTTAATGCCTAAATTATAACGTGACTAGTTTGATCGATAGCAAAAAAAGAAAAATATGTAATGCCAAAAAATATAACAGAGCAAGATTACACATGTTAAGAATATGTGTATAACAGTAAAGAGACTAAATAATCTGAAAAGAATATATGTAATGATAATAATAAAAAAATATGCATAAAATAAGGAAAAAGTAAAGTTTATTGGCAAGATTAATTACGAAAAAATATATCAGTAATTGTGAATATTGTTTAAAATCTTTCACGGTAAAAAAAAAAAAGTAGATGGACACAAGGAATAAGTGAATTGTTACAGACACATATAGCAAAACAAAGGAAAGGAAAAGAAGCAGAGATGCCGTCAAAATGACCCAAGAGAAAATCTGGTGATTAACCGAAGCAGAAAGAAAACTTATGATTAGAAAACTCAGACAATCAGACCGACAGAGAAAAGGACAAGAAAAGTGAGAAAAAAAAATCTGAAAAACTGTCACAGATAAACTTGACGAAAAAAAAAAAATATCCAGAAAGTTATGAAAGGTCACCATCAACACACACCAAGGCAAAAAAATAGATAAACCCTCAGAAAAAAAGGAGTGACGTGAATAACTACGAAAATTAGATAACTGGATCACTCAGGCGAACACGACAGACAAGACAAAAAAAATGGACAGACCGAAAGACAAAGGGAGACAAAGAAGATTACTGTGTTGGAGGGATGGAAAGTGTGTCAGGATGAGTTACGTATCAGATGAAGAAAAGAAAAAAATTGTGATATGATTTTTTCTTATCGTTCACCTTCCCCTCTTTTCCCTGTGCCAATATTGCCTCTCGTTGGCCTTGTTTAGCAACTTATGGTCCATCGAGTGCGAGGAGGGCGGGTCAGGAAACAGGCATATCTAGAAGGGTGAAAGAGCTAGAGGAAGAGAAGGAAGGATCTTAAGGAGAGGAAGAAGGATAGGAGGTGAAGAGGGGAGAGAGTGGTGTTTGAAGAGTAAAGAGAAAGGAAGAGGAAGAAGAGGAGGAGGAAAACATAGAGGTAGAAGAAGAAAACGATAATGATAATAATAATAATGGTAGTAATAATGATATAAATGATAATAATATGAAACTATAAATAAAGTGAAGGAAGAAGAAGAGGATTTGGTAAAAAGGAGGGCTGAAAAAATGAAGATGAATGAGTTGGAATGTAAAAATTAAAGAAAGAAGAAAGAATACTATAAGATAATTAAATTTAATAGGAATACGTTGAGGAGATAAATAATAAAGCCTTGTGTGTGTGGGGGTGAGTGTATCTGCCTCTCTGCCTGTATATATCTGTCTGTCTGTGTATCTTGAGAAAAAAATACGGTAGTGTAGGAGTAACATTTTAACTGTAACACAAAGGCAGACTAACCTATTTAATCCCAAGATGATGTAAATGCTACTAATCCTCCCACATAATATACAAAGCAGAGTCTCATGCACTAAAAGTTAGAAAAGAGATGTATAAAGTTACATTTAAGCTATGAAGAAAAGGGAGAAAGCCAGTTTAAGCCGGGGAGTAGATAAGGCAAGTGTAATGGCTGAAACTGAGCCAGGTAAGCCCTCCTAAGTAATTAGTAGGGTCTCAGGGAGGAGCAGGTAAAAGTAATATGAGGTTAATCGTAAATCGTGTGAAAGTCATGCCAAGTTAGGGGGTAAAAGTGCGTGATGTGTTAGTGGAGGGAAGGGTAGTTAAGGAAAGGGGACGAGAGGGAGAAAAGCAAGGCAGGAAACGTGGATAGATGTATGCAGAAAGGAGTGAAAAGTATGTAGGGTCCTAAGGGTCACTAAGAAAGAAAAGGAAAATATATACCATATGAAAAAATGCAAAAAGGATGCCAGACTTACGAATTTACAAAAAAATGCAAAATCAAGCTGATATACGATGAATGGAAGAGAATACGATGAAGAAAATATTCAGAATAAAGTGAAAGACAATAATAGATATGAGAAAAAAAACTTGCAACAACGAAAAAATGCTCATATATATGAAAAACATTTTGAATAGAAGATAGTGTTCTTAACGTCTCATGTTTAAGTTGTTTCTGTGAAGGCATCGTCCTGCTGGTCTTGCACATGAATAAGATTTCCTGAGAAACTGCCTCCGGAATCTGAAATGTGAATAGTAGAGATGAAACGAAATATCTGAATATACGTAAGAACCGTGATAATAAAGGATGAAAACAGACAGAATAATATTGCTGACACTGCCCGTAACACCAAATAGCGATCCCCCCCCAAAAAAAAAGTTGAGAAAGGACACACACACACACACACACACACACACACACACACACACACACACACACACACACACACACACACACACACACACACACACACACACACACACACACACACACACACACACACACACACAACACACACACCTCCCCTAAGTCATTTACATAAAGAAATTCATACACAACTGACGAAATATGCAAGGATAAAAATGGGCTTCCACATTTGCATAGAGAAACAGAGGCAACACACACACACACACACACACAACACACACACACACACACACACACACACACACACACACACCACACACACACACACACACACACACACACACACACACACACACCACACACACACACGCACACGCACACACGCACACACGCACACACACACACACACACACACAGGGGCGAGGATGACCTAATTTGGTAACATGATGTCCCGTCCATCCCTGCTGACGTTCACAAGACTGTACACTGTATTTGATTTTTAAAGATATTTCCCTCCGCGCGACGACAAGGAAAAGGAAGAGGAAAGAAATGAGGAATTGCAAGAAGAGAATTAAAAAAGTAGCATAGAGGAGGAGGAGGAGGAGGAGGAGGAAGAGGAGGAAGAGGAGGAGCAGGAGGAGGAGGAGGAGGAGGAGAGGAGGAGGAGGAGGAGGAGGAGGGGGATAAAGGGAAACAGATTAAAAATAGTGGGAGAAAAGTATTGATTCGATTGGCTGTATAAAAAAAATTCAGCTCGAAGGGTGTGTGTGTGTGTGCGCGTTTCAGAGAGAGAGAGAGAGAGAGAGAGAGAGAGAGAGAGAGAGAGAGAGAGAGAGAGAGAGAGAGAGAGAGAGAGAGAGAGAGAGAGGGGAGAGAGAGCAGAGGAGAGAGAGGGGAGAGAGAGGAGAGAGAGAGAGAGAGAGAGAGAGAGAGAGAGAGAGAGAGAGAGAGAGAGAGAGAATATTTGCATAGGACAAGGGGAAGGAACAAGGTAATCAAGTTTTAAAAGGAAAAAAACTAGGGTAAGTTGGGTGATGGGAAACTGGGACGTAGGAAAGAGTGAGAGCAAGAGAAAAAATGTGTAGAATAATGAGAAGGAGGGAAATAAGATACAGTGAATACATAGCAAGAGTCCTCACAGGGAATTATTTTGTTATTATCTTTACTATATTCAAGAGTCCTCATAGTGAATTATTTTGTTATTATCTTTACTATATTCAAGAGTCCTCACAGTGAATTATTTGTTACTATCTTTACTATATTCAAGAGTCCTCACAGTGAATTATTTTGTTATTATCTTTACTATATTCAAGAGTCCTCACAGTGAATTATTTTGTTATTATCTTTATTATATTCAAGAGTCCTCACAGTGAATTATTTTGTTATTATCTTTACTATATTCAAGAGTCCTCACAGTGAATTATTTTGTTATTATCTTTACTATATTCAAGAGTCCTCACAGTGAATTATTTTGTTATTATCTTTACTATATTCAAGAGTCCTCACAGTGAATTATTTTGTTATTATCTTTACTATATTCAAGAGTCCTCACAGTGAACTATTTTGTTATTATCGTTACTATATTCAAGAGTCCTCACAGTAATTTATTTTGTTATTATCTTTACTATATTCAAGAGTCCTCACAGTGAATTATTTTGTTATTATCTTTACTATATTTCTTACTTATTTTACTTTATTATAATTTATTTATATTTACTTTGGCTTTACTGATGCAACTTGAAGTGAATTTTGATCTTCACTTTCATTAATGCGAGAGGTGTGTATTATCTTTGTCTTAGCTGTGTTAGTGGATTTCAAGCACTTAAAACTATGAATTCCTTATATTTTTCTCACCTCCATACAATTTCAAAATTATTGGAAATTATAGTACATTAAGATTTTTTTGGGGGGCAATTTTCTATCTTAAGTTTCTTTTTATTATTAATCATCAGTGTTTTTCTATATTGAGTCGTTTTTTTCTTCTTAATTTTCACTGTGTTCCTTTAACTGGGAATTCATTATATTTTTTTCAAGCTTGTGTGTCAAAAGGGAATTTATACATCATATAGTACCTACGAGTAGATGATAGGCGTCCCTTCAAACCCCCGAACCCCCTGTCACATCCCCTTTTTGTGGCGTAAAAGCCGATACTAAATAATTAAATGAGACCACAAATGAATAAAAGCAAAATATATTGTACCTCATAAAAGTTTCATGCATCAAACGGTATATTTCGCTGTAAGCCCAGAGATGTATTTTAAGTCGCCAGAGATACAAGTACAACATTTTTATTTCTCTGTCGGCTTGTGGTGTTGTTGACCTGAAAACTACAAGACAAAACATGTATATAGTCCGAGTCTGTGTGACCAGCTGTCGTGGGGTTAAGTGGCATCAGAACGTGGTGACTGGCGTGTGGGATGTGGCAGCCTGTGACGTCAACCTAACCTATACATCAATATTATAACATTTTGTTGTCGTCCCGTATTTGATCCTTTGGTTTTATGGCTTGAAAAATGTCAATTGTTTCATTTTCTTTACATACACACACACACACACTCTCTCTCTCTCTCTCTCTCTCTCTCTCTCTTCTCTTCTCTCTCTCTCTCTCTCTCTCTCTCTCTCTCTCTCCTCTCTCTCCTCTCTCTCTCTCTCTCTCTCTCTCTCTCTCTCTCTCTCTCTCTCTCTCTCTCTCTCTCTCCTCTCTCTCTCTCTCTCTCTCTCTCTCTCTCTCTCTCTCTCTCTCTCTCTCTCTCTCTCTCTCTCTCCTCTCCTCTCTCTCTCTCTCTCTCTCTCTCTCTCTCTCTCTCTCTCTCTCTCTCTCTCTCTCCTCTCTCTCTCTCTCTCTCTCTCTCTCTCTCCTCTCTCTCTTTTCTCTCTCTTCCCCCTCTCTCTCTCTCTCTCTCTCTCTCTCTCTCTCTCTCTCTCCATACATTTCACACATAGATAGTAATGCAAATGGATGAATAAATTTATAGTTGGATACAAAGATAGAGTAGCATACATAAACTATTGATAACAGCACGAATGAAGGCGGGACTCCAATATGTATGTCTGTGTGTCAGTGTGTGTGTGTGTGTGTGTATATGTGTGTGTGTGTGGCTCAGGTGGAGGGCGCCGGAACGTGTCTCTTCACAGGCTCATTAAAACACGTGTCTCTCGTCTCGCTTCTGCTGTTCCCTCTTCTGAGACTCCCTCCCTCCCTCTCCTTGTTCACTCCTTCAGTAGTGTGCACTCGATCCCCTTCGTTTTCTCTCCCTTCATCCTCTTGTCTCTCTTATCCCTTGTGTTTCGCTCCTTTCTTCTCTCTTGTTCGCTTTCTCTCTCGGTTTTCTCTTCCATATTTTGTTTCTCATCACCTGTTATTTTTTACCTCGTTCATCGATTCTCTTTTTTTTTTTTTTTTATCATAAACCCTCTCCTTTTAATTGGCGCATTTTAACTTTATCTCATATTGCTTTATTGCATTCATTGATTTTTTCCTTCCTCTCCTCTGTTTTCTTTTTAAATGTCACACTTTTCAACTTTTTTTTTTTCCGTCATACGTTGCTCTTTCTAGCATTTTTCTTTTTCTTTTTTGCAGTTGACGATATCATACATACACCCACCCTTCATTTATTTAGTCAATTTTCTCTGTGTCTCAATTTCTGTGTCTGTCTGTCTGGCTGTCTTTCTGTCTATTTCTGTTATTTTTTCTCTCTCACTCTTAATTGCTTTCAGATAGGGATTTAGTGTGTAATTAATGCTTGCCTTTGTGTGCACGTGATTTGGTATTTCAATTCTTGTGTATTTTTGCATCATCATCATCATCATCATCATTGCCGTGGTAGCTTTTTTCTTATCTTAACTCACATTCTCCTCCCTTCTCTTTCCTCCTTCTTTATTTCCTATTTATCCTCCTCATCCCCTTCCTCCTCTTTTTCCTCCTCCTCCTCTTCAGTGTCACCCGAGGCAGAGAGATAATTGCCTACGATCTCTTGTCAAATTATTACGCCTATTATCGTGATGCCTTTTTCTTTTATCTCAACTCGCGTGTCTCTTAATGCCAGGCTTGTGCTAACTCCTCGACGCATTCAGGCAAGACTTTTTGAGCGAGAAATCAAGGCGTAGGTCACTCGGTGCATTGACCCCAAAATACGTCAGTTCATTTACGAGAGTAGAAGATCTGTGCACCTCTTACAGACAATAGAAATGCTGTTATTTAGAGTAGTGTTGACGGTTTGAGGGTTTAAGGAAGTGTAGCGTGCCTGGAAACCCGTCGCGGAAAGGAGTGAGTAAGTGTAAGAGGACTACGAAGAGGAGGAGGAGTAGGAGAAGTAGGCAACAAAGTGGAGGGGAATGAGAAGAGAGAATAAGAGGCATTAAATGAGGGTATAAGAGTGAACAAAACAAAGTGGAGAGAAGACACAAACGAATACGTACACACACACCTTCCGTACTTTCGAGATACTTAAAAATATAAATGCTTAAAGAGATTTATATATACATACGTTCAACCATCCAACCTGGGGAGGTCTTTTGATAGTAAATTTGCGAAGGAAACCTATTTGATTGATTTCCTTTCTTTCTTCGGTAAAAAGGTTATGTAAACACTAACCTATAAACACGTATTGAAGACACACACAAAAGAGGGAGATGGATAGGCATGTAGAAAGACAAATCAGAGGAAAGGTAGGGAGGTATATAGTGTCTCTGTGTGTGTGTGTGTGTGTGTGTGTGTGTGTGTGTGTGTGTGTGTGTGTGTGTGTGTGTGTGTGTGTGTGTGTGTGTGTGTGTGTGTGTGTGTGTGTGTGTGTGTGTGTGTGTGTGTGTGTGTGTGTGTGTGTGTGTGTGTGTGTGTGTGTGTGTGTGTGTGTGTGTGTGTGTGTGTGTGTGTGTGTGTGTGTGTGGTGTGTGTGTGTGTGTGTGTGTGTGTGTGTGTGTGTGTGTGTGTGTGTGGTGTGTGTGTGTGTGTGTGTGTGTGTGTGTGTGTGTGTGTGTGTGTGTGTGTGTGTGTGTGTGTGTGTGTGTGTGTGTGTGGTGTGTGTGTTGTGTGTGTGTGTGTGTGTGTGTGTGTGTGTGTGTGTAGACAGTTGTATCTACCTGCCTGCCTGCCTGCTATAAATACTAGAGTGGCAAGGCTGGTGGCAGAGAGTCGCGTCGAGTGTCAAAGCTACAGACTCAAAGGAAATGTGTGTTTACTAAGGCTTTGTGTGTGTGTGTGTGTCTGTGTGTGTGTGTGAGAGAGAGAGAGAGAGAGAGAGAGAGAGAGAGAGAGAGAGAGAGAGAGAGAGAGAGAGAGAGAGAGAGAGAGAGAGAGAGAGAGAGAGAGAGAGAAAGGAGGACTATACTGCTGTGGAATACCTATCATGTCTGTGTTTGTTGGGTGTGGTACAGAACAGGTACTTGAAAAGGCTGGGAATCACGAAACGGACGCTATTTTCATCAACGAAATCCTCTTTGTTGACTTTACTGAAATACCTTGCGATGTGACGACTCATAAATTTCCAAGAGATAGAATTCTATGTCTTTACGTAAATGATATTGTTGTGTTGTGCATCAAAAAAAAAAAAATTCATAGATATTACTTTTTTTTTGTTTAAGAATCCTTTGAGCTCATTGAAATCACATGCGTCATATACTGTAATGTCTCATAAATCCATCGTCTATGCAATACAGTGAAACCAGGTGTGCAAATGCTGACAATCTCCGGGGAACACCTGTCACTCCGGCTAATGAGGATGTTCAGGTGCTGTGAGGCGGGCAAGGGAGCGCTACCTTCGGGTGTGTGATGTGTCTCGGAGTGAGGCACCTGCTGAACTAATTAGGTACCGTGCCAACCCGACCCTTCATCGTTATGGTACTCGATATGATAGGATCCTTCTCCCTTCCACCCTTGTCGCCTCCGTGGTGCAGTGGCTAGCGTGCCTGGCTACGAATCTGCGGGCCCTGGTTCGATCCCGGGCCAGGGCAAGCCGGTAACCAGCCTACCCAGCTGTTCTTCCTCACTTTCGGGGTTGATAAATGGGTACCTGGGGTAACCTGGGGAAGGTAACTGTGGTAACCCGGGAGTCACACTAGCCCTGTGTCCCGGGGTAACGGGTCCTCACCCACCACAGGCTCTAAAGGGCTAATGCCACGGAGATGAGCACCGCATGCCACGCGCAGCTTAGCGTATGCTCCCATCTTTACCTTTTTTCCTTACCTTCCACCCTTGCATCCCCTTCCCATTAACCTGTTATTCATCCTAACCCTACCCCCTTAACCCCCCCTCGACGATAGTAAGAGATGAGGTGACGAGGCGAAAAACAAACAAAACGTAAACAAACATGGGTAACATTAAAAAAAAAGACATTCAATTTGTGTGTGTGTGTGTGTGTGTGTGTGTGTGTGTTACCTAGTTGTATCTGGCAAATTGTACCATACAGGGTCTCAGCTTTTATTGTGTAGTTCTGTCTCCGTATATATATATTTATCCCAATTTGCTATGTATTGATGTCCTCTAGTTCTTACCGTTTTCACCTCCTAGTCCATTTCAACTGTCCATACTTATGATAGGGGAATGCTCTGCTATTGTGTTGTGTGTGTGTGTGTGTTTATGTGTGTGTGTGGGTGTGTGTGTGGGGGGGTGTGTGTGTGTGTATGTGTGTGTGTGTGTTCCAAAGGTCACGTATCCTATGGCAGCCCACTCGAGGGGACATATTTAGAAATCTCTGCACCTTTTGCACTCATTCATTTAACACTCTTCTGGTGCGTCTCCCGTAGCCTCTTTCCCTTCAATCATCTCCTCCTTTTTTACACCTCTGTGCTATTGCTTTTTTGGGTCGAGAGAGAGAGAGAGAGAGAGAAGAGGGGAAACGAGCGAGCAGGGGAGCGAGCGAGAGCGAGCGAGAGCGAGCGAGCGAGCGAGAGCGAGCGAGCGAGCGAGCGAGAGCGGAGAGGAAGAGAGAGAGAGAGAGAGAGGAGAGNGGAATTTTGGGGGTCCCCCTATGGCCTTATCACGCCCGTCCCTTGTACATCTTCAAAACACCATGCCCTCCGCACATTCAAAGAGGTGGGGCATCTCGCGCAGAACCTGGCAGGAGGTCCAGGCCTACAGTGCCCAAATGGCGAATGAGGCCTTCGCACGCCAAAGCTTAGTACACTGCCCATCGTGTTAGTTACACCGGACACGGCGTAGCGCGGGAAGGGCTCGTAGGACAATGAGGACGGGAACCAAAAGAGAGGGGGGGGGGGGGGGGGGGGGGGGGGGGGAAAAGCCCTTCGTATTCCGACGGGGCACAAGGCAAAACCTGCCTTGGGTTGCTCTCCTCGTCACCCCCCAACCTAAAAGGCAGCCAGCCTCAACAATTCGCCTAAAAACAACCTTCAAACCCTTGGTGTTTTCCTTAAATTGTCGAAAGTCTGCCTTGCTAGAATACAATAAGTTGACTAATCAAAATAGTAGACTACCTAAACCATTTCAATATATAACAAAGTTTGTTAGAGATTTATTTTTGAATTTAAACTGAAAACTAGGCAAATCTTTGTTTTGTCGACTAGAAAGCTAAACTTTCATTATTTTCAAAAATGAGTTCTAGTTCTTATCGTAATCTTTATTATTTACTTATATATATCGTTTCCCTTTTGATAAATGAATTAGTTACCAAATTATATAAATTAGCGTTTTTGGACTAAATAAATAACCTCATCAATCGGGGAAAATTTACCTGATTGATGATTTTATGTATTTAGTTAACGCTAATTTTATGCATGGTTTTAATTCATTTATCAGATAACGAAATATAAGCATGGGAAAACTAATAAAATTGCGCTTCTATTTTATACCCTTTTCATGATAAAAGTTGAAAGTCGCAAAAGTTTTAAATGGGCGAAGAGTTGAAGTGAATATTAAAGTTCAATGTATTTTTCTTCAGAGTCTCGTATTTGGGATTTTTTTTTAGCGTGTTTTATTTTTTTTTATTTGATAATATTATAGAAAAACTTTTAAAAAAAGATTGAGGGATTCCCTATATATATACTGATAAACCATTTTATAGATCCGATTATATACAGGGAAAACCCCATTAAACCGGCATTCAAAAACAACGGCAGCCTCAAAACAAAGGCAATAATCGACCCAGGCGGGGGTTTTTTTTTTTTTTTTTTTTTTTTTTTTTTTTTCACGAAAACTCTGGAAATCCCTTCCTGTTTCCCCATTTTACACTTTCCTATGAACCTTAACTTTCCAAGAAGGATTTAACAAAACACCTCCCGAAATAAAATTTGGGTCACCCCTCTTTTTTTTTTTTATTTTCTTACTGTCTTCTTTTTTAAGGATGCAATAAACGGACTTTGTGTTACCCATTTTGGGTTTGCCCTTGGCCCGTTTCCCTTGTGAGGGGGGAAAAAAAAAAAAAAAAAAAAAAAGGGAAATTTTGGGCGTTTTCCATAAGAGAACTCTAAAAAACAACGGCAAAATGACCCGGGCATGCGTCCCCCCGGGGGTGCCGGATAAACGGGGTTTTTCCTGTATAGAAATCCGAGCGGCCCCCCGATTTCAGCCCCTTGTGCACGGGCCGGGTTTTCCCGGGTGCGAAACCCCAACGAAATACAGTGGTTTGAAAATTTACATATACACGTCTACAGATATTTATTCTATATACGAAGATTGTGTTTAACATGGAGTTGAAGTTTTAGGGGAAAATGTAGGGGAAAATTTTCATGATATTTTAAAAAAATTCTTTTCGAGGGGGGCTATTTTTGGGGAAAGTAAACGAAAAAAAAACTTTTTACAAAAAAAAAGATTAGTCACCCATTTTTCCCCGCACGGGAAAACGGAAAAAATGAAAAACATATCAGTACAGGGGACCCCGGGCCTCTGCGTCAAAAGGCCTTTTAAACCCAAAGTACCCCTTTTTTTTTTAAAGTAAATGGTGCTAAAATTATTTCCAGTGAATTGAATGTAAGAAAAACGCCACATAGACTGAAAATTTAAAACCCCCAGGGCAATGATCAGGGGGTGCATTAACATGAAAAACACGGGGACGTTGACCCCAGGGTTTGAAAAACCAAGACCAGTGAGTAGCCCGGGTTGGTAGGAAAAAAAAAATGAATCAAAGCAACAGTATTATTTTTTCTCTTGCTTTTTTAACTATTTCCTTCTTCAGATAGCATACGGGGGTTAGTATAAGGAAAATAATTTATTTAAAAGGGGAAATAGTACAAGGAGAAGTATAAAGGAGAAAAATGAAGAGGAAAATTTAGAAAACGGGGTGAAGACATTTGTCTTTTGCCCCGTCACGGGCCTCTTCCCGCCCCCGGCCATTTAATAAAAAGATAAAACAAAAAAATTTCCCCCTTTGTATTAGGATGAGGGGATGTTTGTCACCCTCGCGCGCCCCTAAAGCCGTGTTCCCCCCCCCTTGACACCTCGGCCCCCACCCTGGGGCGTTGTGGCGTGCCGGGGGGCCCTCCCTCACCCCTCCCAGGGCACCACATTAGGGCCAGATAACACCGACTATGGTTTTGGGATAATAAATTCACCCCCACCAAGATATATGCAGGAGAGAGAGGGGGGGGAGAGGGGGAATGTGGGGGAGGGGGGGAGGAGCGTGCGGGGGGGACAAAAGGGAGAGAGGGGCGCGGGGGGTTTGGAGGGGGGAAAAGGTTTTGGGACTGTGTCCCCTGAAAATGTTTTAAAAAACATCCATTTTTCCCGGTTCTACCAAATACATGAGTGCCAACTACCCTGCAGACTCCCTGATTTTCCCAAAGTAGAAAAGTAAAAATCTCGGCCCCAAAAAGAAACGAAAGGCCATTAAGGAAAAATCAAACACGCAAAATACCGCCGGACACATGCACTTATGGCGTCGGGGAACACGGGGGTGTTTGGGTGGGTCGGCGGGGGGCGCGGAAAGGTTTCCCAGAAACAGCTTATAAAAACTAAAAAAAAACAAGAAACCCCCCCATTGGTTCTTGAAAACTTTTTCACCAGCCCCAAAGTAAAACAAAAAAATTCCCAAAATTTTGTGAAATGACGGGAAAACTAAAAAAATGTGCAAAAACCTTGGGAAATTAAGGGATCACGTGGCAACTTAAAAACATAGACGACACACCGCGCGTAAGTTTTAGAGTGCGCACGCCCGGACCCAAACCCTACAAGTGTTACAGCCCCAAATAAAACATTACGCAGAACCCCACAAACCCCAGTAAATAGTAAATTGGGGACAATCAGAAAGGCGGGGAAAGAGTTAAAAGAAACCTATATAAAAAAAAAATTAAAACATGACCCGGGGAATATATCGAAAAAAAAGTTTTAAAAAATCACGGGAACAATCAGAGGAGTTTTTTCTGGTGAGCCCCCTGGGGAAACGGCAATCGGGGCGGCCACGGGGAGGGTTTTTTTGTTGCTGCCTTCCCCAAAGAAAAATGAAAGAAGGGAAAGAAAAAAGGAAAGGGGATAAATAAAGATGACAAGTCTAGGAAGTGTGGAGAGGAGAGGAGAGGGTATAAACTTTAGAAGGAGGGGAGAGGGGAAGGGGGGGAAGGGGAGAGAGAGAGAGAGAGAGAGAGAGGGGAAGGAGCCCGAGGGGGAAAAAGGGGGAAAAGGAAAAAGAGGAGAAAAAAGGAATCCCCCTGAAACTTTAATTTTTTTGGAAACCAATGTTTGGCCCAAAACTTTTCCCACAAGGGACCAAAAAAAAACCCAATAAACAAAACAAAACCCCAACCGCTTTTTTTTGTTTTTTTTTGGCCCCCTTTTAAATTTCTTCCTCCTTTTCCCGTTTCTCATTCCCCTTTTTCTTTTCTTCCTCCCAAAAAATTCTCCTCTCTCCCCTTTTCCCCCCTCTCTCTCTCCCCCTTACCCCTTCTCTCCCCCTCTCCCCCCCTCTCTCTCTCCCCCCCCCTCTCTCCCCGGCCCCCCTCTTTTCTTCCCCCCTCCCCTCCCCTTCTCCCCCCTCCCCCTTTTTCCCCCTTTCTCTCTCTTTTCTCTCCCCATCGTCATTCCCTACTTTTTTCCCTTCACCACCCCCCCCCGTCTTTTATTCCCCCCTCCCCCTCTGACCCACAACCATTCCAGTCAACGCCCTGATTCATGCCCCCCCCCCCGGGTCTTAAAGGCGAAGAAAACCCCCCCAAAACAAACTTTTCAAATAATATAAAGCGAAAGTGTGTGTGTGTTTTGTCTGTCTTTTCTGTCGTCTGTTTTCCCCGCGATAGGTGCCGCCCCCAGTCCCCCAACCCCCTCATAGGGCCCTTTTTTTTGGGAAAAAGCCGACCGGGGGAATTTTTTTAAGGGCCCACTTATGAGAGGACCCGACCACTTTTTTTTTTTTTTTTTTGCACCTATTAGCGAGCAATGTAAAAAAAAAACAAAAGGGGGTTTGGGCGGGGGAATTTGGGGAAACCCTTGATTTAGGGTGAGGGGTTAAGGGTGAGTGAAGGGGTGGGGAGGGGAAATTGGGGGGGGGTTTGAGGGGTGAGTGAATGGGTGGGGGGGGAGGGGTTGAGGGGGGATGGGTGGGGGAATAGATGGGGGGTAAAAGGGGGGAAAGGGGTTGAGGAATGGGTGTGGGGTGATGGGTAAGGGGTGTGGGGTGAGGGTAATGGGTAAAGTAAAAGGGTGGGGTTATGGGAAATTTTTGGGTGAGTGAAGGGGTTTTTGGGGGTGATGTAATGGGTGGCTTTAAAACCCTTTAAAATCATGATTTCGGGAAAGCAAAAAGGGGGCTATCGGGGAGCGTCTTTTTTGGGGGGCCCAAAGGGGGCCCACCAATAGCCCTCCGCAGGAGTAGCCAAAAAGTCCGCCCGGAGGGCGGTTTTTTGGGGCTAGTATATTATTTGAAAATCTCACTGCCCTTTAAAATATACTAAATTTAAAATTACACTTTTTTCAGTAAAAATAATAGATTCCTTTTTATCACTTTTTGCTCAACAGTACTCAGGTCGCCATTTTTTTTTTATGAAGGAAACATTGAAAAATGGGAAAAATGTACATTTTCACTTCAACACGTTTAAATGACTACTTAAAGGAATACTGTTAAAATTTATACTTCACACCTGGACCCAAAAGGGAATAACTTCTCAACCTTTTAAAACCCGTGTTTTCCTGAAACTCATCCCGGGCTGCTTGCCTGAATACAAAAGGGTTTACTAAACAAAAATGAGTCTACCAAACCCTTATCAATATATAAAAAAAAGTTTAGATTATAAACCTTATTTTTAAATCAACTGAAAACAGGCTTTCTTGTTTTTTCAATTGAAAAATAATTTCATTTATTTCAACTGAGGTTTAATTCTTTTTAACTGCTTTGAATCTTTAAAACCCTTTGGTAGCCTTTTGCCCAAAATGATTTTTACAAAGGGTTTGAAAGCAGGACCTCCTATCAAGGGCTGAAATAAGAATGGCATTGTTTAAAAGGTGGGAAAAGTATTTAAAAAAAATGTAATGAAAATGTAAGAAATACGAACCGTAAAAAATCATTCCCTTTTTGCTAAATTTTCCCAAAGGGCGTTTTCGCCCGTGGAGTGATTTTCGCTGCGTAAATAGCCTACAAACCCCCCTCACTGAACTTCCCTCAAAACCCCCAGGGGCAAGCCCCCCAGCAGGCTTAGAAACCCCAGTCACAGACGTTTTCAAAAAACGCTGATCGAAAATTTCCAAAAAACCCGACTTCCAAAGCCCTTTTTTTTACAAAGGGTATATCAAACAAAGGGCCCTTTTGATATTACTAAAGTAAAAAGGCCTGCATTTTTTCCCGGTGAATTGAAAGTAAGGGGAAACGCCACATAGAAAATTTTTTAAATTAAAGGCAATCAATTGGGTCAAAAGGGGGTAACCCGGGGCAGTTTTTCCTCCGGGCAGTTTTCCTTTCCGGACATTTTGCCTATGGGCCAAATTTTCCTACCGGGACAATTTCCCACGGACACTTTGCTAACTAAATAAACCCAACCTAACCTAGCCCCAACCTAACCTAAAACCAAAAACCTAACCCAATCTAACCCAAAGGGAAAAAAAAAAATTTCCTATGGAAAAACTGGGGCAAAGTGTCCGTAGGGAAAGTGTCCGAGGCAAATTGTCCGGTAGGCAAAATGTCCGGTAGGCAAAAATGTCCCAGGGAAACTGTCCCCCGGGGGCAAAAAATTTTCCTTTGGCAAATTTTCCCTAGGCAAAATGCCCTAGGCAAAAATGTCCCGGGCCCCGGATCATGGTGAGTAACATGACCATAATGTTCTGTTGACTCCATGGTATAAACAAGGGAAGTATTTTGGGGGATAGCAAACCCTGATAAAGCAAGGGAAGTGAGTGATTTGGGGGTGGTGGTGAGAAAACACGGAAAAAGCAAAAGTAGTTTTATTTTTCTTAACATTTCTACATTGCCTTCTTTAGATAAAAAAAAAGGCGGGGAAATTTAATGAAAGGGGAAAAATAGTAGAAACGTTAGGGAAAAATGCCCCCTGCTTCATCACTGGGCCTCCCCCGCCACTGTGCCCACCCCACCCCCTTTGCAGGGGTTGGGGTGCGTTCCCTCCCGCCTTGGGCACCTCGGCGGCAACCCCGGCGGCGTTGTACTTGTGGGGGTGCCGCGGGGCTTCACTCCCTTCGGGCCCCCAACGGTAAGCGGTTTAAACTTCCAGAAACAAAAACTTATAAAAAAAAGAGAAAAAACCCCCTACAGGCCTCTTGTAACTTCATCACCACACCAAAAATCCCCGTGGGCAGTGGGGTACGTGGGCCTTTCTACGAAAAACTTTCGGGCCCTGGTTTGATCCCGGGCCAGGGCAAGCCGGTGACCAAACCTACCCAGTGTTTTTTCCCCACTTTCGGGGTTTATAAATGGGTACCCGGGGGACCCTTGGGGGAAAGGGAAATGTGGTAACCCCCGGGGTCAAAACTAGCCCTGTGTTTCCCAGGGGGGAAAGGGGCCTCAACCCCCAAAAGGGTCTAAGGGCAAAAGCCCCCCGAAAATTTTAAAACGAACCACGATAGGGCCCCCCAATTTTTACTATTTACCTATCGGAAATTTTCCAAAGAAAAAGCAGACCACGATAGCCTCACAACAATGTCACGTGCTGTAAGTATGGGTCATGATGGTCCCTAAGATGGTCACGATGGATCAGGACAGCTGTAAGACTACGTCATGAATGAAAAACAAAAGGTCATTTTGTCGTCACAAAAAAGAGCTACGATAAAACCCGGGCCCGTGCCAAAGACGGTCCCTGAACGATCACGATAGCGTCAAGAGACATGCCCCCCCACCAAAAGTGGGGTTTGGGTTTGCCCATGGGTGAAAGGAGAAGGGAAGGGGGGGAAAGATGAAGGGGGGAGGAAAACATGGGTGGGGACGTGTTTTTGGGGATGAAAAAGGGGGGGGAAAAGGGGGGGGGGGGTTTGTAATAACGAAGGGGGTTTTATGTTGGGGGGGAAAAGGGGGGAAAGGGGGCCCTTTGGGGAGGGAGGAAAGGCCGTTGTTGGGACGTTGGTGGGGATAAAGGGGTGGGTTAAAAAAGGGGGGTGGGGGTGTCCCCAAAATGTGGGGAGGGGGGTAGGGGCAGGGGTTGGGGGTCATCGCGTTTGGCCCAGGGGGTGAGGGTAAAGAGTAGGGGGAGGGTGGTTTTCACCCGGGGGTAGGGAGTAGGGGGGAGAAAAGGCGGGGGGGTGGGTGGAGGTGAATGAGGGAAAAGGGGGGGGAAAACCGGGGAAGGGGGGGGGAAAAAAGGGGGGAAAGTAGGGAAAAAGGCGCGGTAACGGTTTCTTATCGTCAAAATAGACATAAAGGAAAGATCCCGGTTAGTTCACGGAACTGCAATAGATAAAGATTAAAACGTCACGGGAAGGGCTTTCGATTGGGGCTGCGTTGGGTACAAAAACATGGGGAGCTTTCCCCATTTTTTTTGTTTCACCATTAACTTTTCGGGGGCCTCGGCCGAGCGCGTCACGACGGGCCCCGATCGGTCACGATGGACCCATAAACCCGGGGCCAAAGACGGCGCCCGGGGCATTGCATTGTTGGCGCGTTCGTGGATCCATTATGGAATGTGTGACGGGGGCTTTATGCCACGGAGATGAGCACCGCATGCCACGCGCAGCTTAGCGTATGCTCCCATCTTTACCTTTACCTTACCAAAGTCAACAGAAAAATTACCAAAAGTTTGTGAAATGACAGGAACTATAAAAATGTGCACAATCTAAGGAAATTAAGGGATCACGTGGCGACTTACGAAACATAGACGACAGCACCGCGCCGTAAGACTAGAGTGCGCACGCCTGACGCCATCAAGTGTGTTACAAGTGTTACATTCTTTATTAAAACATTACGCAGAGCACCACTAACCACCAGTGAGGGGCAGGGCAATCAGAGAGGCTGGGAAAGAGTAACAAGAAACCTATATAAACAAAAATGGAAACATGAGCCGGAAATATATCGAAAAGTTTATCTGAAAAGTATCACAGGAGACAATCAGAGGAGCTCTTTTCTGAGGAGCTTCCCTCGGGACGGGAATCATGGCGGCCACAGGGATGAGTTTTGTTGCTGCCTCACCAAGATTAGGAAAGAAGGGAAAGACAGGAGGAGGAGGAGGATGATAAAGATGACAAGTCTAGGAATGTGTGGAGAGGAGAGAAGAGGGTGACATATGGAGGTTTAGAGAGAGATAAGATAAGATTTTCATCCTATCTAGACACTTTGCAAGTACCAACTACAAGGTTATTGACTATGTGGTGCCAGGGTTTTCGTATCGTTAGTGTATTCCTGGTGCCTTTGTTATTGAATGATATTAATTGATTAGGATTCTACATTGATTACAAACTGAATTGAGAATTTAAATTTCTCTTATGACTTCACTATTTGATTATAGTACGAACACTTCTCGCTGCGGAGAGTATTGAAATGGGAATGAACTTTAGGGGAAGGAGTAGGAGTTAAGGTTAATGGGAAAGGGTATGAGTTAAGGGGTAAGGGGAAATGCTGCCACCAGCTCAGGCAAGTAGTTCTATGGTTTTACTTCCTGGGCATGTTTGAATAGATATATATTAGATTTATCTTGGTAGTCGTGGTTGATACGTGGAATTATACCGAGTAAGGCTGACACTCTTTTGGAAGTGTGGGGAAGTATTATCCTAACACGCGGAATAGTCACCTGGGGTTTTTGCAATAAACACAAGAACTATATTTGAAACATCATCCTATTTATTCACCATGAAACATTATGTCTCTTGTTTGAGATCGTAGATACATATATAACTCTTATTTTGGCGCAGGGAAGCTTTTTAGAGCATAACCTGCCTCACCGAATCACATTCTTAGAACTACCACCTATGTCCGTATCAACTGAGCACTATAGGTATACATGGAATATATATATAGTAGAAAAAATGTGAGAGTAATGAGTTGGTGTGGGATTCACTGTACCATGTGGCCTGGTTTCTGTAGGGGAGTGGATGAGAGACTCCGTTAATAACACTTATAAGGATGGGGCAGGCCTCCTATGCGTTAATGAAAAAACTGACCAACTCTACCTATATATAGATATATTATAACAAGGAAGGGGGGGGGGGAATAGGAGCGAGGTACTGAGGTCTTACCTGTAGGGGAGTGGATGAGAGACTGGCTCCCTCGGGGTGACTAGGGCGAGATTTGGCTTAGTGGCGGGAAAAAGGGGAATGTTCGGATTCTATGAACTTGGCCTCTCCTGAAGGGATTATCAGCCCATGAATGACTTTAATTAACTAATGAAACAAGTATACATGAAATGGCTGCCTATAATACAGTTCTTCAACTTTGATATAGAAGAATTTAATATGTTTATTCTAATATCCGGGGAAAGTGTTATTTTCTTTCGTTCAAGCATGCGAACGCGTTTTTTTGAGAGACGAGGT